>NAJN01000160.1:0-33534 GCA_005059845.1 Cryomyces minteri
TGAAGAAGATGGTGAAAGACTCAACAGCTCTTCTAGAACAGCGAAGGATCAGGTTGTCATCTGAATTGCTGTCGAATGACGATGGTGAAGACAGAGAAGATGAGGGAGAAGAGGAAACAGACGGGGAAGATGGAGAAGATAATGACGATGGAGTGCATGTTGGTCTTGCTGACCTTCTGGGCGAAGACATGGACACAGAGGCATCGGAGTCTGAAGAGAATGTATCTGCAAACGAGTCTGAGGAAGAGTCGGAACAGGAGGATGAAGACGACGAGCACCTCACTCAAAAGGAGATGTTGCTGAAATACGCCGCAGCTTTGGGTGGTGGCAATTCAGGAGCACCTGCACAAGTCGAGAACAACTCATTGAACGATGACATTGCCGGGGCTAGACCAGAGAACCACGACGCCGGTGCTGCAGATAGGGAGCATACGGAGTCGGCGTCAAGACCGAACGAGCAAAGTGACGTCGTGACAAGAGAAGCTGTTAGAGCAACGCTTTCTAATGCCACGGACGAAGGCTACATCTCTACGGGTGGGGACGTTACTGACGGTGGTGATGGAGAACTTCACCGTAGAACGTTGGAAACCAGAGACAACTACGAGATTGGCAGGGACACGGACGTCGCCGATGTTGTAGTCGAAGACGTGGATTCTGACCTTCTTGATGACGAAGATGAGACGACGGACATGGATGACGATACGACGAGCGCAGAAAGTGGGTCGGACGAAGACGGAGACGAGGAAGAGGACGACGAGGACCCAGGCTGGGGCGTAGCTGGATTCCTCTCGAGTCGTCAACTTGCAGTTCTTCAAGAGCCTACAAACTCAGCTGGAACAGACGTAGCGGAAAGCCCTTCGTTACCTGCCATTCCAGATGCTGCGACATCGCCTCTTCGCTCCCTCGCTCTTGCCGAAGATTCTGGGCCATCCCAACGTGCCGACATCTTACGGTCTGAAGTTCCGACCAATGCCAATCCTGCTAGTAGTATCCCAAGCCGTCAGAACTCACCCGACGATGGCACTACGATAGATCCTACGGAACCCGAATCCGTGACATCACTGGGTGTTCATGATGGAAGCGAGAAGCGCTCGCTGGAGATCACTCCGCAACCTGTCGATTCTACCCTCACGAGAGTGCCGTCGTTGTTACGAGGCGAATTGCGCACTTATCAACACTTCGGCCTCGACTGGCTAGCCAAGCTGTACGACAACTCAACGAACGGCATCCTTGCGGACGAGATGGGACTTGGAAAGACTGTTCAGACGATTGCGCTGCTTGCTCATTTGGCTATAGAGCACCAGGTCTGGGGGACTCATCTGATTGTGGTGCCCACCAGCGTCATTCTCAATTGGGAGATGGAGTTCAAGAAGTTTCTCCCAGGGTTTAAGGTCCTCCCTTACTATGGCGACTACGAAGAGCGCAAGGTCCTGAGAAAAGGCTGGCAGAATGACGACAAGTGGAATGTCGTGATCACGTCCTATCAGCTTGTAATCAGAGATTTGTCTGCCATCAAGCAGAGAAAGTGGCACTATCTAGTACTGGATGAGGCGCACAACATTAAAAACTTCGAGTCGCTACGATGGCAGTCCATGGTGAGGCTTAGGACCGAAGCACGACTTCTCCTGACCGGCACTCCTCTTCAAAACAACATCACCGAGTTGTGGTCGTTGCTCAGGTTTCTCGTTCCAGAAAACCAAGAGCACGGTATGGCCGACCTGGAAGCCTTCACTAAGATGTTCCGAAAGCCTGTGGAGCAGATCATGGAACAGGGGAAGCAGAAACTCGATGATGACGCGAAGAACATCATTGCTCAAATGCATCACTCTCTCCGGCCCTACATACTCCGTCGGCTGAAGTCACAAGTGGAGAAGCAAATGCCTGGAAAGTACGAGCACATCGTCTCATGCAAGCTCTCAAAGAGGCAACGCCAGTTGTACGATGGCTTCATGAGTCGTGCGGACACTAAGCAAGCCTTAGCCTCTGGGAATCACTTCTCCATTAGCAACTGTCTGATGTCGTTACGGAAAGTCTGCAACCATCCTGACCTCTTCGATACGCGTCAAATCGTCACCTCCTTCGCGATGCGTAAATCCGCAGCTGCAGAATTCGAGATCAAGGACCTCCTGGTTCGCAAGCGCCTGTTGGCAGAAGACCCATTCGAGAGAGTCGATCTAGATTTCCTGAACCTTACGCCTGTTGCCAACGAAGACAGAGTAATGCTCGAAATAATACGTACCCGGCGCATTGAGGCTACGAGACCAATGGCCGAGATCGCAAGGCAGCGGGAGCAACAATTGCGTCCAGTGACAAGGTTTGATGGATCGACCATCTCGTCTTCGGTATCGTACGTCCAGTCAACAGCGCAGATGTCCAAGTTGGATGAGCTTCGGAATTGCATTCGTCTTACCCGCATCCGGATCGACAAACAGCCCATCTATGGCCGTGGATTCCTCGACATGGTGAAGTTACATCTCTCCGTTGGATTCGTTCCTCAACCTCCAAAGCGAAAGCAGCACATGTCAGATTGGTACCTGAACACTGCGTCAAAGTTGTCAGACATGGTACCTACCTTGGCGCAACGATCAGAGTTTTTGAACCCCTCGATACGGAAATTCAGCTGTGTCACGCCAGCGGTTGTTGCCAACGATATGGCGTCTTTGACTCTATCGGAGAAAGGTGTCGCACTGGTGCGAGGTGTGCAACAACCTCCCGAACCTGATCCATTCCACGAGGCTAGAGTTCGACTGTCCATAGCTTTCCCTGACAAGAGGCTTCTCCAGTACGATTGCGGTAAGCTCCAGCGACTTGACAAATTGCTGCGAGAACTGCAAGCCCGTGGCTCTCGTGCTCTCATCTTCACACAAATGACTAGCATCTTGGACATTCTCGAGCAGTTCCTCAACATTCATGGCCATCGATATTTGAGATTGGATGGATCAACGAAACCGGAAACCCGTCAGCTGTCGACTGACCGGTTCAACAACGACAACCGAATCTTAGCTTTCATCCTCTCTTCCCGCGCAGGTGGTCTCGGCCTGAACTTGACAGGTGCCGACACCGTCATATTCTATGACATCGACTGGAACCCTGCCATGGACAGGCAATGTCAAGACCGGGCTCACCGAATCGGACAGACGCGCGACGTTCACATTTACAAGTTCGTCTCCGAACATACTATCGAAGCGAACATTCTCCGCAAATCGAACCAGAAGCGCTTGCTTGACAACGTGGTTATACAAGAGGGCGAATTTACGACCGATTACTTCAACAAGGTCAACATCAAAGACGCCTTCGATGACAGCACCAGCGTACCTGAAGGAGACGAAGACGCGGGCGCCGCCATCGATCAGGTCTTGGGCATCAACAACGTCGATCAAGTCCTCGCGTCAGTTGAGGACAAGGAAGACGCAGAAGCTGCCAAGGCCGCCAAGGACGCGCAGATGGAGGCGGTGGGCAAAGACGAGATGGACTTTACGGGGGTTGACACTGAAGCCGCAAACGTTGCCGGTGCAGCTGCAGGCCAGGACGTCGAGATAGACGTCGCGGGCGAGGAGAGGCCGCATGTTGACGAGTACATGCTCCGCTTTATGGAGTGCGACCTGGATGGCGCACCCGTCGCTCCGCCGGCGGCTGATAAGAGGAGTAAAGAACGGCGCAGGAAAGACCGAGAGCGCGAACGTCAGCGAAGGGGGCGGTGAATTCTCAAACGCTTGTAACAAACGCTTGTAAAGCCTGGACACGAATCGAATACTCCAGCGCCTGGAGAGGCCAACTCCCCAGAGGTTCTCGAACGCATCCTTAATTCTGAGGCCTTCAATGCTTCAGCGACGTCTAAGTAGGCACTCTCCAAGATCACCCCATGTCGTCTTGTGCATGTTCCGTGAATCGCACGTACACGTCCTACGGCCTTCGCACCTCCACTACGAGCGACTGCAACCAAAATTTTTCCTCACGTTCACCGTTCCAGAAACATCTGCCAGGCCTCACAGCGCAAAAGCTCCCTCCCCTAACACAAATACCCCAGGACCCCAACACACCCACGAATCAACACACATCCCCAACTGACCACACAATCGTCACCTCGCCTCCATCCAATCCCAGTGCCTCTACGCCCGCAGCCCGACGCACACAGCTTCATGTACAACAATTGCTCCATCTTCCCTTTTCCTATGTCTTCCTTCCATTGCCCCGTTGCACCCAAAAAGCATTCAAGACGTCCCTTCCCCGCGAATGGCAGCGTCCACTGTAGCTGCAACTACACTGCAACTTCACCCGCGCTCTTCATCACATTACATAGGAATACTGGCATAGCGGGCACTGCACTGGCGTTCTCGTTCTCTGGCCGGGAGGTTTCGACTGTCGAGAGTATGCAGCGAGCGCGGGGTGTCGGAGACTGTAGGAAGAGTGTTTCTGGCAACGGACTTGATGGGCGTGGGGACGGAGAAGCAACGTGTATCATGAGCTATGATTGAAAGTGGAATGGGGATGTACGCTAGGAAATGAGTGACGAGAGTTGTGGATGAATGGATGGAGACTGTTCTACGGAATTTGGGAGCGGCTGTGGTGAACGGTGCTATGTGAGACGTTATGAGCTGTCACGGTGTGATCTAAGGGGTTTGAGATCGAGGATTGACGGAGCTGTTTCTAGGCCGTGGGTCCAGCGGTAGTCATTCAGATCTTGACAAGGTACAGGTAGAGAGATTACTCAACACGCCCTCTGGCGGTACACAGAGTAGTGGACGTCCTGCAGGACTCGCGAAGAGGGCAATGCAAGATTGGCTTGCACCGCGTTACAGCACACGTGGTGAGTGGTAGGTAGGGCTACGTTGAGCTGGGGTCATCCTGATAGAGGATCACGAAGACATGCTTTGCTCGATCCTTCCCGTGTGGTTCCTACAGCGGATAGGCGGGCGTGAGGGAAGCGCAGTGTCTCTGATGTACACGCCAAGTCGCACTACAGTACCTCGTACTCGCAACGAGTCCATCGAGACGTGACGAAGACGCAGGAACACGATGGCTCTCCATCTACCGATCCCAAAACTGACCAGGAACGAGACTACGGATCTACAACGATCACCGTCCACGTCTTTCTACAGAATTCGCTGTTCGGTGGAGCAGTGATGGGAGAACGCGGCTTGTATACGAGGTCGCAACGGATGTCGTGGACGAAGCGTCGGAACGGTCACTCCATTGAGACGAGGTGAGTTAAGAATAGATCGAGGGAGTTTGGAGGGCAGCTTTACCCGCGGTAGAGGCTTACCAACGTCTTTCTAGCACCATCGCTGGTACAGCTCCATAGCGATACCAGCCTCTTGTCAAGCAACAGCAGCAACGCCGTAGAGCGCACAAAACAACGTCTTCGCTGTGGTGCAGAGCCATCATCCTACCAAGCGGCGCTGGCAACGCCGTGCCAGCTCTTGCGCCTCACTCGTGGCGGCGGTGACAGCTGCACGATGCGCAGGTACTCGGCAAGCACTGCATTCGCTCACCTCCGACGCTGAAATCTATACCCATTGCAGTCCAAGCATTACCGGTGGCTGGCGCTTGTCTCGCTTGTACACGGGGTCAGCACACGGGCGGGCGATGTAACGTCCTGTCACAATTCCCTCGTATCACCCAGCAGTGAGCAGTCCGCATGGGTACATGTCTCTCGTCTCCAAGCACGCATCGCAAATGCCCTTCGTCCACTGGGTACTGCCGTTCAGCCTGTGACTCGCTTATGGGACGGGCCCTACGCTTCGAACGGTTGCCGCCACGATGTAAGCGTGCCGAATGCACTGCTAGATGCGGGTGGAGGTGACTGGAGGTGACGGGGGGCTCGTACACGTACCCGGATTAGAAACCATGGCGTAGCAGATGGGGTTATGGGTACGCGATTGACTTTCCTTTGAATCATCTTATATCATCTCACAGTCAGTACCTTTTTCTATATCTCAATCCACAGTCGCTTTTGGACCTGCATCATAACAATCGTTTTCAGATCTCGTTTCACTACCGATTTTCGCTCATCGTCCATCGCTATTGCTATCACATATATCCTAGATAATATATCCAACACACATCACCACTCCATACCACATCGGTGTCCCACAGTCATGCACGCATCATCAATCTCAGTCCTGCTCGCAGGCCTCGTCGGCACAGCTGTCGCCAACCAGGGCGGAGACGCGGGATGGGGTTCGAAAGGAGAGAACTCGTGGGGATGGGGCTCACAGGGCGAACACCCTTGGGGAGGTCAGCCGTGGGGAACTGCTCCGGGTTCTGCTTCGACGTCTTCTGTGCCACCAACGTCCACGTCTAGCGTCTCGACTTCCACGTCTTCCTCGAGCGCCTCAGCTTCATACTCCTCCCTGCCAGACCGGTTCCCATACACCACATCTACCGCCTCAGCTTCCCCGTCTTCCATGCCAAATTGGTACCCGATGGGCACAGGTTCGAGCTCCAGCCGTTCGGTGCCTGCGGGAACTGGAAGTGTGCTCACCACCAGCTCATCGAAACCCGTTGGAACCGGCTCAAGCGCCAGCCGTTCGGTACCATCAGTAACCGCACCTACGACAAGCACTGAGACTCTCACAACGTACACCACCGTGACGACATGTCCAGTGACGATCACCACATCAGACCACTCCTCAGTCTACGTGACGACCACCCTGACAACAAGCACGCTCACCATCACGTCTTGCAAAGGCGGCTGCCGTCATACCTACCCGACAGTAACGCCGTCCGCGAACGCCACCACTCCAGTCGTACCAGGCACCACAACCACGCCATCGACGACCTACGCTCCTGGTACCGCGACCGAAACAGGCACGACCGTCTACCCAACCACGATCACCAAGACCATGACCTCGTTCGTGCCTTGCTCGAGCTCCGTCGGCGTCAGCGGATCCGCGACCTACTACTCCACCTGGCTGACCGCAACGTCCTACACCACGACCTACGTCTCGACCTGCTCGTCCACGTATACGCTCTACCCGTCCCCCAGCGCAACGCAGTCCCCACCCTCCTACACCACGACGCCAGCCGCGCCCGTCCCGGTGCAGCCGTCATCATCGCCGCTCAGCCCCGTCGCGCAAGGCCCAGTGCAGTCTGTGTCCTCGCCTATGCAAGCGCCGACATACGCGCCCACCACCATCTACGGCCCCGCGCAAGGCTCCTGCCCGCTCGCACAGACCGTCTACAGCACCGTCGTCATCTACCAGACCGTCACCGAAGGCGCCATGGGCTCGGCTCCGACTCCACCAGCTTCTTACCCTGCGCCCCCAGCAAACGCACCAGCACCGCCAGTAAGCGTACCGGCACCACCAGCAAACGCACCGGCGCCCCCACCACCAGTCTCGGTCTCAGTCTCAGCGTCGGACTCCTCGCAGCCGACAGCGTCAGCGACGGGCACCGGCTCTCCGCCTCTCGGCACCGGAGCTCAGCCTGTGGGAACGGGCATGAGCGCCGGCTATGGCGCGCATGTGCCGCTGTACACGTGGCCTGCGAGACCCGCTGCTGGGCCGATGAACAGGGGGTGGAGAGCGTAGAGGAATGTTAGGAGGGCGGAGATGCGAAGTGGGATCTCGTAGTTGGGCGAATCACGGGTAGCTGCCGACGTTCCTTCCAAACACCTGGATCTTGCTGATCCCCTTCTGTGGATGCTTGATTTTGGGACGGAGACTAGAGGGAGTTGGGGCTGCATAGACGAGATGGCGTTTTCGTGGGGTTTAAATGTACACGTATACGCATATGGGAGTAGGGTAACCGTAATAGCATGTCTCGAAGGCTCAAGCGTCTTTTGCATGATGCTCGGTTTGTGATCTCCAAACCCAGAGCGGCTCCACGGGATGACCCCGTCGCTACAACACCTGGAGCAGGTCGTGGTGACACGGAGGTCGAGCTGGCACACCCGCGCCCCCACTTGAGTGGGACAAGCCGTCCCGCCCGTCTCGAACGGTCCTGTGCGCGCGAGATCCCGGCTGCCCGCTTCTGCATCCCTCGCGCCGGCTCCCGCGAGCGCTGGATCCCGCGATGCTGCCACGCCGTCGAGGCCGATGCGCTACGGGGCAGAGGGCCAGGGGTCGGCCGAAGCCGCCTTCCGCGGCCCGGCTGCGGGTTGGTCCTGGACGCAGCCGACGCGCTGTGGTGTGCGTCGAGCCGCGGGGTCTCCTGCTCTCCCCTCGTCCCGTGCTCATCTCGATGCCGCGTGGCGAGGTGGCGGAGATCCGAGGGCTGGAGAGCCGCGGGCAGACGGCGCAGGGCTGGAGAGGTCGGTGCCGACTAGCTGGACCCGATGGGCCCGGAGGCGACGACTGGGTGGGCAGAGCCGCTCGCCGGTCAGGGAACAGCGGAAGTCGCGCGGCGGCGACGGCGCCGTCGCTGGTGTGCGGACGGGGATGTCGGAGGCGTCTGGTGCAGGAAGTTGGTGGAGAGGGCCCGGCCACATCGGCTCATCGATGCATGTCGGAGACCTCCAACGCCACTGGATGCTGGTGATGGCCAGGTAGCAACACGAGATGGCAAAGATCCGAACAAGGACGGACCCGCTCGTAGGCGGTACATGGCCAGAGTCTCTGGATATCTCCTCGCCGGTAGGTGGATACGTAGCTGGTGAATGGCATGGGATCCGGAAGCTAAGGGAGATGGCAAGTGGTTACAAGTGGCAAAGGATTTGCGATATCTCCGATTTGGTGGGGCACGTTCAAAGAAAATTGAAGGGATGCGCGAGACAAAAAAGATGAGAGTAGGGGAAGGGACAAGATAGACCCGGATGGCAGGAGTAGCTCAAAGAGCTGCTGGCAATGCTATGTGGGTGGACGGCAGGTACTGGCAGAAGACGGGCGACCAGCGCCGAATCTTGGAAGGGGTGCAGGGCAGGCTTGCTTGTATTGCATCGACAGAGGAGCACACGATATCACAATATCGGGAGAACATGCTCTTCTCACGCTATACCATGGATCTGAAAGCGGTCGTGACTTAGGCTTCGTGAGCGGCCCCGCGTGCGCGAAACGTTGTGAATGTAAGGTATTCAATGCGAGGACGTAAGGGACGTGTGATGAGCAGATGGTCTTGAGCACGTTATAGTGCGTATGATGCGAAAGCTTTTGGGTAGGCCCTGATATCGAAGTACATGGGCTCGCACTTCGACATGCATGGTCGTTCGGAATCGTCCTTGAATCAGAGGAAGCTGGAAGTGTCTGCCTCGCGACAGGTGTCCCTGGACTCAGGCATGGTCCAACATGGATCTTCATGTAGTAGACCTAAAGAGTACGAGATTGTGCTACATGACGCTGTGCCGTAGCTGTTCCATTACAGTGTCGTTTGTATTCGCGGCCGACAGCACTCATTTACAGTCTGCAATCGAAACAGTCAACCGACAGTGGACCATCGGCCTGTTCATCCACTCTTGCTGGTCCACCTCTGTTGTCCAGAAAGGCATCAGCAGGCGCGGGTGAGTTGACAGCCTACCTCTTCAGTCTTGATCTTTGATCTCAGTAAACCACACGCCAGAAAATGGTGTAAGAGGTACAAAAAAGGAATCTGATGTTGCCGTCTCATGGATCGTGAAGGCAGTTTCTGATGGATCGAAGGGGAACGAAGACGACAGAGATTTGGTGTTGAATCTTTCGCCGCATATCACTGGCGTGGATGCCTCGAGACGTCGAAGCGATACCAGGTGTCTGGTACCGTCCCGTACCTCAGAGGCCTACAACAACGCCTGTGACCTGTGTTTCAGGACGACCGCCACCAAGTCGTGTTGTGTACGAAGAGACGAGGTCGAGTTGATGTGAGCTGACCCAAGACAAGCGCGCAGCACCTGAGACAAAGGACGGAAAAGGACTTGTTGGCGGGGTCTTCTGTGGCGCTAATGGAGAGGACCAATGACCCGTGTGCCCGTCTTCTGGTGGGGTCTTCAGACACACACACGCACCAGCACGATGGCACAGCCGCTCTGTGTCGCGGGCTCGGTGCTCTGCCCGTCGTATTGGAATCCATCAACGAGAGAGGTGCAGAGGTGGGAAGCATGCTCTGCACGGCGCACGTTGACCGTGTCGGCCGAACAACCCCACAGCGGACACCTACTCGGGTGTGTTCGGACATGCTTTCGTGTACGGACGTTAAACGGTGCTCGCTCGTGCAAGCGAACGCTGGCAAATGCGAACAGCTCGCGCGTGTCGGCCCCGCCGAAGCTCTCAACGGTCGTCTCCGGCGGTGCACAGTGTTTTTGTGGAGAAAGCCAGTGAGCCTTTGTCCGATGCCAAGAGTCTCAATCGTCTGGAGGTCGGCCGCCGTTGATACGAGTGGAGCCCGTGGTGATTGGTGCTGCGGTTTGAATTCGATGAAGACGAGGCTGGACCCTGGGTAATCTCGACGCGAGACGGTCGCTGGCTGGTCCTGGCCCGAGCTAATCAGGATGGCTTGATGGCTTGCATAAAAGGACGTGCTAGGTCCTGCAGCAGCTCCAGCTCGGTGCTGCAGATGGCGAGGATAGCGGGAGTCCAATGGAGAAGCGCAACGGCGCGAGAGAGTACGAACGGCAGTTCTGACGGTGAAGTGTACAGAAGTCTACAAGGTACAGCAACGTAGTGTACAATCGTCTGTAATGTATTCGAGTACACGATCCGTTAATCCTTGCTCGGCGGCCTCTCCACAGATCGCAGACTTCTGCGGGACGGGCGGACTCGCATGACGAGCATAAACGAAGGTGGCTCCCGTCGACCCTTGATGCTTGCGCTGAACCGGGGGAGGTTGGAGTCGATTCGAGCAGTCTGAAGATCCGCTTTCCTTCGCGCAAACCCAATCCAGGCTGTGACCCAGTTTCGTCCGAACGACAGAATGTGGGACGTCCCCTCCGTCGTTCGTGAGTAGCTGCTCAGGCGTGAAGCAGGTGTGCTGGTCCGGACCATGGTAGCCGCTGTGCGGTCTTTGTTTTGTGGTGGGCCTCACCCCGTGGTGTTCTCGGATGTCGTTCGTAGAGTTGCAGCGAGCTCCTGGATAAATGCAATGAGTCTCTGAACATGGTTGGCCGGATGCACAGTGAAGACGTGGTGCACCAATAGGGGCCGCCATGAGCTTAGACACCAGAGGTTCCATGCTGCCATCCTCGCGGTCCTGCGGAGAGCTTCGGCCTGGTCCCTCTCTTGCCGGTGGCCTTGCTCGGTCCTGAACTCGCACACGGCGATCGTCGCGATCAGCAACGGATGACGCACGCCCGTTAAGTCGTGTGACGCCAGATGTTGTACTACGACCGAACGTCCTCGGAAGATCGGCCGGGGGTGTGACAGAAACGCTGCTGCATGAAGGAGTGAGACCTCCCGTCACTACCTATGCCACCTGTGCCACCTATGCCACGAGGTTGATAGCTAAAGTAGACATTGGATATACATGATGAGGGGGAGACGTCGGCTGACTCCGAGTTCTGGACAGAGTGTCTATTAGACTTCGTTTAGAACAGATACAGTACTCGATGACGATGACGGCCTTTCAACAAAACAACAAGCAGACAGAGACTTTGCCTGCTTTTGAACTGCAACGCCCGGAAAGATGTTTCAAGTAAAGCCACCCTGAGCCAGTTCGCCAGTTCGCCAGTTCGCCAGTTTCTGAGATGGCGATGGCCTCGAGCGTAGTCTTCGATCTATGAAGTAAACTAGCCTATCCCAAGGGTATCGCATATGCGGTCGTAAAATCGTAAATCGATATGCCATTGCTTTTCTTAGTAAAGAACTTCCTGCATCTGGGTGGATGCGTATCATTCTGGCTGCGTCGTCATTGTCGGCGCCGTCCCTGCTGCCCCAAGCAGTCTGTATAGCCTCAGTCAGTACCGTTCCTCTACATCGTGGTACGCAGGACTCGACGACAGACATCTACTTACAATGTCGAGTGTGAACAGTGCGTTCAGCTTGAGGACTGATCCATGCAGGTATGCAAAACCGATCCCGATGGGTAACAGTAGAAGATCTACGGGGTGCCGCACGTAATGCTCTAGGTTTTTGACGATTTTGGAGAAGATTATCCAGGCTATCAATAAGCCACGATAGAACAATTTTTCGTCGTGAGTGTAGGGTCTGGTTATGCGCCAACATAGAGAGACGAGCGCAGAATCGATGAGCAGAGGCCAGCCGGTCAAAGTTGTCTGCTGGACTGCGTAGGTGCTCCAAGGCTGCTGTCTAATGCCGAGGATGTTAGCCCACTGGTTCGCAAGGAAAGTCCACAGGTGCAATTTATGGCAAAATCGCTCGAACGCAAACACAGGCCGGTTTTCGTCTTACCTCCAGACGTCCCTTTCCACGAACATGCTCGTAAGATTGCTTCGCCAGTTGCTGCGCAACCAGCGCAAGCACTGCTTCATGTACTTTGGCCCTCGCTCCAGAGTCGTCTGGACCTCGCACTCCTTGTGGTATTGCACATACGTCTTCCAGTGGTGAGAAACCATCCAGCGGGTGATGAAGTTGTCGTCATCCGCATTCAGCTGGTATGATCGCCAAGTCTCGTTGGTGAAACCGAATGTGAATTCCGGGTCTTGGAGGATATGAGTCCGGTAAGCGACTGTCCTTCCGGAAAGACATGGGAGACCTCCGTCCATATGCGTGCACGCTGAAATGTCAAAATTCCTCCGACGCAGATAGATGGAGCCGAGATAATCCCAGACCCAACCCGTGAATGAAAGATTATCGCCTCTCCGGAGACTTTGGTTGGTCCCCACACCTCCCATTCTTGGGTCTTCAAAGGGTGCCAGCATCCATTTGAGAACGCTC
Source organism: Cryomyces minteri (assembly GCA_005059845.1). Taxonomy (NCBI): domain Eukaryota; kingdom Fungi; phylum Ascomycota; class Dothideomycetes; genus Cryomyces; species Cryomyces minteri. Next base: position 12,741 of record NAJN01000160.1, read on the forward strand.
GGAGGCCAAATCACGTCGTCGTCGGCAAAAACAGTGATCGGTGTAAGCACTTCTGGAATGGCCCGGCTCATCTGACGACGCTTGTTGGCCTGGGTCACACTCAAGACTCTAATCTTTTTGCTGTGAATTGCCGCAGCCATGGCGTAGGCCCGCTTCAAGTTGGCGTCCACCGTGACGAGGATGACCTCGAACGGGTTCGCGCTCAGACATCCCCGAATCGTCTCTTGAAGCTCGTCGCCATCGCCGGCAATGCTAGGAATTATGACGGTGACATCCTGAGATGTGTATGTTGGATCGTCCGGTGGAGGAATAGGTTTGAAGGTCCAATGAGATATGACATTAACAATCAGACGTACATAGCGGAATAAACTAGATTCACATATCAGCTCGTATCCAGAACCCAGTCGCAAGAATCGTCGACACGTGAGCAAAGACGATGGATGCTTGAACAAGACCCGGGAGCAGTCTTACAAAAGATAGACAAAAACCTCCAATGCAGAGTACATGGCACTAACAATAACAACAAACGAACGTGAGGGGGGGGAGGGTCCAATGAGGCCCGCTGTTTACATCGGATGCCAGGGCGATGCATCCGGGGGAGGCATCGAAGGATTATATGTCCAAGCCACGCGTTCCTCGGTCGATATGCAATCCATTTCTTCGTTTTGCGACGGGCTTTAACGGGGCTTTTTTTGGCTAGCAGAGTTCCGCATAGTAGATATGGATAGTTCCAGTTGAAAACGTGAAGAGTTGCGCGCGCACACAATCCTGGGCCCGCGCACGCATTAGGTCATTCGTGCATGGAGCTGTTCCTCCTCATCCCGTCCGCCATTGGGCATGTGTAGCGCGAGCGCCATCGGTGGGGGGCCTCGATCAGTATTGGCCGATAGCCACACCCTCATGCATGCACACTTGTCTGTGCCTTGAGCCGGTCCACTGCCCACCTGGTGTTAGTCATCTCCGCTGGAAATGAGGGGACCTTGGGACTACCTCGAGTGACTTCGTTCCGAGTACTGGTGACCAGCCTCCGTTGACTATGGCTATGGCGACCCCTCAACGCCTGCAGCTGGTTCCTTGTAGCAGAGACATGGAGTGACATCTGCCGGGTATACCTCCGGTCCGTACTTACTCTGTGGCTCTACCCACCCGAAACCGTTTCGATATCTTCAGCTCGTGCCCTACATCGTGCAATGCGAGCAAGGGCACATTCCAGAGCTGTCTTCTCCACTCGTCAATCAAGTGCAAACACACCAAGAGGCGGCAGGAAGGACTGAGGTCGGCTAACGAACAACACCGGCGTTGCACTAGGGGAATGCTAACTTCGGAGCATGCCTCACTTCTCAACGGCCAGCAGCCATCACAACGACGACGCTAGCCTTCTCGAAACAACCTGTCGCTCCGATTGAGACATCCAGTCATGTCCTTGTCGCTACCTTCATCGGACAGAGGTTTCGCTCCGTCGAAGCCTCGAATTCGACGACCGAAATACGCAACGTTCGGTCTAATGTAACCGAGAGCCAAACGCCGCATTGAGAAAGTGTGCTTCACCGAGGGTGTGGTTCTTGTCTCAGGCGAGATGCAAATCCGTCGGTTGAACGCACCTTCGTGTGCATGGCTTTCAACGAGGCGGCATGCCGATACGAGTACAAATCACCTGTGGTGCAGAGGTACGAAATTGAGATGTCCTCTCGACACAAGATTGCACGTGCAGCATCACCCAGCCAATGTGACCTGCAGGAGATGACGCTCCTCTGCAGACTTCAGACAGCACTTTCAGGCGATCGGCATCGACGCGCAAAAGACCAGACTCTTGACATCTGATGGGCGACTCCAGGCATCTCGCCAAAAAGCAAGCTAGATAGATGCTGTCTGGGGTTGACATGGTGGCTGGCAGTTGGTCCTTCGGAGCACACGCCTCCACGGTCCGCTACCCGAGCTATGCATAACAACGCATCACTCGTGCATTCAGATGTTCTGCAAGCCGTTGGAAGACCGAAGCGAGCACCGATGGAATACCGAATTAATCACACGTGTAAGCACGGCACGATCAGGAGGCAGTGCTTTGGTGCTCACAACCTCAACAGCTTAGGAAAACTCGAGTCTACCACCTGAAACGACTTGGAGACCCTCCATCCTGAGGGATTGCATCTCTGACTACTCTGGCGTCTCACCATTCGGACGCTATCTGAGTGCCGCGGTTGGCGCAGCATCTGCCAGACAGAACAGTGGAGTTACTGGCTCCTCTTTCCCCAGCGACTTCAAAAAGCGTTCTCTGCTCTTGTCAGGGAGCCTTGCACAGCGTCAAGGGACGCTGTTCTGCCGTTTACTCGCCAGTAACATGACCATTTAGAATGCCGGTACGACGACTGAGGTGACGAGAAGCTCAGCTATTGGCCGCATAAAACGCAACCCCTTGGGTGTGTCGAGGCTTTCCGTGCCGCTGTTGTGCGACAATCAACCAGGCACTTCTTCGCAATGCGAGATCCCACACGAGATCGATGGGTGCGGAACCCGGCACATGCAACCAAGCCCACGCTTATAAGGTGGACCTCTTCCCCAAATACATAGGGACTCAGAGGTACACTCCCTGCTTGAAACACAGGAGTCCCAAGTTTCCACAAAACGCCAATCGGGTGAGCCCCTTGCCGACAAAGAAATAATTGACAACCACCATGCGTATCTTCCTTCCTGCAGCCATGTTCCTACTCCTCGCTCGGGCGCTTGCCGGTTCAATGGGTTACGGTATCTGTCGAGCTGGTTGCCCATCCGTTGTAGTAGCATACTACGTAGCGGTGGGGGCGTCCTTTGGTACTATGACTGCTAGAGTCGGAGGACCAGCCGCTATCATTGCACGTAATGATACACACGGAACCTGTCAAGCAGCCCGTACTGCAGTGTTACTAGCGCCAACACCCCAGATGCGCAAAGGAGCCTCTCATGTCGGATGATGTTCTTTCTAATGACGGGCTTAGCGCCTCGAGCGCGTGAGCAGCAGAACTCGGTCGCTCTAATATACTGCTCGTAATAATGTTTTCTACGTCGACATATGAAGCCACGTAGCGGCGAGTAGCATAGACGTTGTAATTTGAGTAGCTCAAGCTTTTGTAACCATGCGACTGCACTGAGGAACAAACAGGAGTCCTCGACGATATATCCATTTGGACGCTGTTCATTGATCGCTATACCCCTCTACCCTGAATAGTGTCGACTCGGAGAAAACAGCAAGCCATCGAACCTCCACCGTCCCCCGCACTACAAATCTCGCAACCGCCCCCACCGACCAGCAAACTTCCCACATTGCTCCCACAGCGACCTTACCCTGAGTCGTTGCCCATCTCAACCCTACATCAGCATCACACGGGGCCAAAAAGGTACGGCCCGCCCCGTCTGTTGCGACAGAGCCGCTAAGTAAACCCTTCAAGGATGCACCCGTCGAGCCCGTCGAGTCAGCTCACCGACTGTTTGAAGATCGTTTCCGTTTCATGCTGGTAGCGTCTGGGGACGGCCGTCCTATATAAGAGCCTCTGCTGTCCCTTCTAGGTTGTTCTTTGGCGCGAGGTGTGACGAGTGTCGTTGGATGCGTTCACGGTCAGTTTCGGTAGATGAAGTGAGGATTCCAGGAATCTGGAGTAACAGGACACTGCTGCGGTAGATAAGACCGAACCCCAGGTCTTTGGACTGACTGACCCGAGCTAGGAGACAACTGCTTGACCCAAGGTATCCAGTATCGAACCTCAGGATTCAGGGACTGTCATGCTAGGTTTCGCTCATCGCTCGTTCGCAACTGACATCTTTAAGATGACCAGGTGGCGAGCTTCAGAGTTGAGTCGACACTGTTACGTTGCACTAGCTTCTTGCGACGGGTGTAATGAGTTGTGGGTGAACGCTATCTCCTTCTGGTATACTCTAGCTATGAAGCAGCCAACAGCATCCGATCTTCCATATACCTCTTCCCGACCACAAATACGGACCGTACTGAACTGACGGGAGCTGCAAGATCAATGCCAACTCGAGTGTAAATACCAGTAGAAGCTCAAGGAGGGGCACACTAGCTGATCCTCCAAGCCTAAACCAGGAATACGGTGTTGTTCTGACCCGACCAAGACTTCGATCCACGCATGATCTACAAACCCCACAAGCCAAGCAAACCCCACCTCAAACCAACCTGAGATAGACACTACCGTTGTTTCCTTTAGAGAATCACAACACTCAACTCCTTCCTTCCACGCCTCTCCGCTAGGGTCGCAGACCCCACCACAGTCGCTGGCGATGGTGTCAGAGACTCTGCAGGCTCGCTCCGCAAGCGCCACACCATCCCACCTCCCTGCGCAGAAGGGTCGAGAAAAGTGTCGACGATGGGAGTCACAGTCCGCGTGGGGGTTGTTCCGTCCCGTTGTCCCTCGATCGCCTGGTTCGTGGTCGCGTCGTGGGAGAAGGACGCGGCGGCGGTAGGCCCTTTGGCGCGCGGGAGAGGTGAGGTGCTGGCTATCACTGCTCCCTCGGCTGGTTCTCTCATATCACGCTCGCGAGTTGAGGAGTCAACTTGCGCGCCTGCATGCGGCTCACGGCCGGTCGGATGCTTACTCTGCATCTCCGCTATCTCAGCAGCATGAAGAGCGGCGGCGAGCGCATCGATGTCTGTATCTGACAGCGACCTGTCCTGCATAATCTCGATCATGTCGTCGATTGCGGTGTGCGACTCGTACAGGGCTGTCATGCCGTCCACCGCGTTGCGAAGCCGCTTGAGGGTCGAGGTCCTTGCCGAATTGAACTTCTTCGCTACGCGGAGAGGCGGGGGATGCCCTTCATTTGAGACATATCCAGTAGTCTCGGCTCGTTGGTTGTGAAAGATCGGATCTGGCTGCGCCCTGAGGGTTGAGCTACTCGATCGAGCGATATCCGAAAACGATCCGTCATCTGCCCTCGCGACGGTAGGCGAAGCCCTCAATTCACTGCTGGGTTTGCAAGAAAATGTCTGCGCACTGTCCTGCGATACAAGGCCAAAATTCCTAGCCTTAGGCTCGACAGACTCGAACGTGCCATCACCATCATACTTCGCCGAATGACGTATCATGCCTGCAGCTTCGATAATCTCGAGATTCAGGCGAGTCTTGCTCGACGAGCGAGCAGGTGCCAGAAACTTGCCTGAGCTGCTGCGTGCGGCGCGAAGTCGTTCGTTGGGATAGGCAGCGGAGGCCGTGTCACTGACGAAGACGGGCTTGCTCTTGGCGGCTTGCCGGAGCTGACGAGTTCCCTTGAGAGACGATGATTCGATGGAATTGTCACTCTCTCGAATTGATGAATGGCGAGCTCGAGCTGACTGCTCTTCGTGTTGTTCAGGTCCGACGTTCAACTGTACACTCAGTGCAGCGGTCGTGTTGTCGGATCGTACAATGTCGTCGCCTCTGCCAGTGAGAGTCCGCTTGAGAGAAGTGAAGAGGTTCCTGACTCCTTCTGCCAGCTTCTTGTTCGCAGACGAACTCGAGCACACACTTCGGCCCTCTCTCATGCCCAGAAACGTTTGCAACTGCTTGGTACGTCTTAGGGGAGGCAGTGTCAGAGCTGTTGGTTCAGACTCGCTGGGGCTATCAGCACCATGGTCAGGGGTGTGGACACCATCGGAAGTCTCAAATCGATGTGCTCCCGGAGCAGGCTGATGGACCCCATCGAACGACGACCACATCTCGCGGTCTGGTTGTTCGCTCGCCCAATTCTTGTAGTCCTCCTCATCCTGTGGATCGTAGTCCGCTCTGCAACCGGACTTGCTTTGTGGTTCTTTTTCAGTGATTGGGCAGCATGAGCCAGATGCAAACGTGACAAATCCAGGCAAATCAAGGAGGTTCGCGGACGCCTGCCTTGTCGAATCGTCAAAGATAACTTCGTGGTTGGTGTGCTGGGCCCAGTCGAGCCCCCTTTCGATGGCACGGGCGGTGACTCCTTGACCATGTACTCTAGCCGAAGGTCCGGGGTCTGGGAAGTCCACCTCGCTCGACTTCAAAAGCTTCTGCCTGGTGAGTCGGGCGATTTCAGCAGGTGCATCATCCACGGTGAGTCCATGGAATGCAAGAGCTGCGACATCGTGCGAGTTGTAATGCTCTGATAGCACCGAGTCCTCCCTGCGCGTTGCCAACAAGGTCGCAAAGTGTGCCGGTTGGAAGAGCGTAGCCGACTCTGGGCTCTCTACCATCGGCCGTTTTCCTTTGGCAATCACGCCCAAACCAGGCGCCGAGCCTTCGACTTCGGCAGCAGCGTCGACGACTGACGCATCCGACTTCGAGCCCACAGAAGGCTCTTGCAGTCCGTCATAGTCCTCGTCGCCGAGCTCAGGGTGTCCAGACGGACCGTCAGCGATATGGGACGGGAACCAACCCATCGTCAGTCCATCGGTCTGCGGCGCCACCTCGTCGGGAAGTCTGTACTTGCCTATGAGCATCTTGTCTGACTTGGAGAATTGCGGCGGCAAGATAACAGTGCTCGCTTCGGAGTCGTTGGACAGTCTCCTGGCGCATGTGGAGCCATCACTGCCGGAGTCAGATGAAGCGAGGCCGTGCCTCATCGTGTTGATCTTGTCCATTCCATTCTTCTCTGACACATCGAGGAGTTTGGTCGTTGCATTAGTACCAGGGTTGCTCTGGGATGCACGTGTTTCTCTACTAACACGGTCCGCAAGGCCGTCCGTATCCTCGGTGATCGCTTGCTCGAGCGCTCTCTGCAGCGTAGGACTCTTGAGCGGGCTTGAGTCAATGCTACGTTGACTCTCGACAGCAGTAGTGATGGCAAGCTCAGAGCACATGCGGCGGGCTCCAGACTTGGGAGGAATAGCAGGTGGAACGCTGGGATCCACTACACCGCGTCTCATCGACGTGGGCGGAGTAGTCAAGGTAGCCGTTTTAATGGCACTGGTGCTGTTCTCGGCTGACAGGGCGCTTGTCGACATCGACGACGAGATGAAGAGGTTCGGATTTAGTTGTTTGAACAACGAGTCTTGCCGACGCGGAATGTTAAGGACTGAACCTGCTGGCATGGCGAAAGCTTTCTCGGAAATGGGAGTCTTCATTGTAGTCGTGGCAGGAATGTGCAGCGAACCGGGAAACTCAAACTTTGGAAGCGGAAGCATGGCTGTCGATCTAGAACCTGTACGAGTAATCTGTATTCTTGACAGACAGTAGCTGTTACCAAGTGATGAGTTGCAGTGATCCCGTTCGATGCTCAAAGGAGTGGTATGGCAAAGCAGAACTTTCCGGGAAGTGCCAGGAAGAAGTCGTTCAGGGAGGAAGTTGTGAGCTGCATATCGCGCAGTGATTTCATCGTCCGGGTGTTGAAACGAACTGAACAAAGCAATTGTTCGAAATGTTTGTGTTGCGCTTTGTCCGATGGTCTGAGACGTGTTACGACTTAGGTGTATAGTTTAACATAAGGAACATTCTTTGTCGCCCGTTTGTTTGTTTGAGATCGTGCGTTCCGTAAGCCATATTATGATACTGCGACAAGTGGCCTATAGGTTGAATATTTCGCGCTCTCGTCAGACAATCTTCGAAGCTAGGCCACTCATCGACAATGGTCGCAGAGTTATCTGTCCAAAGCTACTCGCCCATTTGGGGATATGTCAGGACGTGGAACGACCATGCTGATCGTTCGAGAAGCCCGAATACTCCATGCTCGTAACTACTGATAGGAAGAACCATGCCAACCATCTGCAATAGTGACAACTTCCAGACGAGTTGTCTTCCTGCAGTCCGCGTAACCGGCCATACGCAAGCTCCAGTGCAACACTGCACGTACACGGACAGTATTGAATGCCACAGCCGCGTGACACAGATGTCTTGCAAAAGATTTGAGGCCGTGTGGTCAGCGATCGTTGCGATGGGCATCTTTCAGTATTCTCTGCGCCGCCTACCAAGCCTACGAGACCATGGACCTTGCAATCCAACGGTCACGGACCGTGACTGTCTGATATACCGCTTTGTGAAGCGTCATGAGCGATCGTAGCACAAGGGTACTCTCCAATGGCCACGCGAAGATGCCGCCACTGAGCTATTGAGTCCAGGTATCTTCTGAGCAGGAAGCGACATACCACGGCGTGTTACTGTTATGTAAAGCAGAGTATTGTCCCTCATCTTGTAGGGATATATTTCTTTAGGATAGAACACGTTGACATCGACGAGAGATAAATCAGCACATATCACGGAAACGCTTGAGAGGGCCTGACCTTATGAAAAATATTTCTGAGGCAAGTAGAGATGTTGGAAGGTGCTTTTCAATGCTTTAGCGCATACGTTTACGTAGAATTTCTAAGACCAATTAGATAAGGATTTAAACAAGGAAAAGAGAGCTCAAAATACTAAGTGGAAGTTTGGGCAACAGGTATGCATACAAGCCATGAGACAAGAGTAGGATAGCACACGTCTTGTTTGATGACGTAGATTGCACTTCATGCAGTATGGCATAAGAAAAAGGAGTGGACGACACAGCAATCCGAACACGATCAACGTGAGACACATTGCAGTCCTACATTATCTGCGGTTTGAGCAAGGCGAACCATGGGTTCGTAGGCACAAGACGGCTTGATTCGCTTTAGGAAACCTCCAAATAATCTCACCCTCTCGCGTTGAAGCCTGACTGTCCGTAGGCTACTGAATGCTGTGGAGATAACAGCAAGACAATAGGCAACCGTGCTTCCTTCGGATGTTTGGCTGTCCTGGAGAACAACAGTACGCCAGGGCCTAGTTGGAGGGCTTTGTTGTGGTCCTTTGTACTCACAATCGAATCGCGAAAACACCTCGGAGACGGAAGATCGAGCACGCCGGCGTTTCTTCGGCACATCGCGTTGTCATGTTGTTTGGGGTCACGATGAAAGTTGGTGAAGCAGCGCGGTCATTAGTCAAAGGTCCAGCAACACATTTGTCGATCAATTGGGAGTTCACCAGAGGGACCATGAGCTACACCATCTGACTGTAGAAGAAGGCACGCCCACAGCACACCTAAGTCCGACATCCTCCCTCTCTTGCTCCACCTCCACCGCGATGAAGTTCAGCGCGCCCGAGTCCTCATCGCATCCTGCGACCCCAAACTCCCGCCGATTGAGTCAAAATCACGCTCCGTCAACTACGCCTGCAGGACCACCTCCGACTTCCTTCACAGGCGCCTCCTTCACCCCAGCAGGTCCCCCGCCGGCCTCCTCGATCTTCGGCAGTTCGCATTTCAGACCCGGCACCCTTTTCACGAACACCAAGCCAGCACACACCCCCGTCGGCCCCTTCAACACCAAAACTACCGAGACTTTACCTAACAATCTCTTCGCCCAGCAAGCCCGTACACAGAACGGCACTCCAGCCGCTCGACGGGCATTTGCTGTGCTCGACAGCAGCCCGCCTCACGGCGCGCCTAGTGATGGTGGTGATGAAGAGGACGAGGAGCAGTATGAGGATGACGCAGAGGCCGAAGTTGTGGACGAGGACACCATGGACGAGGCTGAGGATGCAGAGCAAGACATGATGGATGAGGACGATGCACATATAGAACTTGACGGCTACACAAGAGGCCCCCATGCAGGATCCACCTTCAGGTCGCCACGAAAAGGCCACCTCCAATCTGTGAATGGAGGCAGCACCATAGGCTCACGTGGAATCAAGCGATCGAGGTATGGTGAGGATTTGAGCAACTCTTTGCGGTCTTCACGAGGAGCACAGAGAAACACGACACGAGAGTCTGCCATTCCTGGAATCGCGAAGGGGATGGCTACATCGTCGCGACCAGCTGATTTGCGGGAGCCGGACGATCTCATACTTGGAACAGAGAGGTTAGTGAGCGAGTTAGATGCATCCACAAAGTCGAAGGTAGACAGCGTGTCGGAGTCAATCGTCTCGGAGGGTTCCGCAAAACTCAGAAAAGTCTGGCAATCGTTCTCGGACACGAATACGCTACTGGGGAAGATAGGACCACGAGACGGGAAAGATGCGGTCACGAAAGCGAACTATCTGGGCAGCCTCCTGCTACAACTGCACCATCCCTCTCTGGACCGCTCTGCGCAAAGCATGGTTGCATCACGATTTGGACGCTCCGCATCGCTCAGGAGTCGCGGCACGACATCATCATCCACTCGCTATGTACCCATGCCCAAGGTACTTCTGGACTGGCTGAATGTCTATCACAATCCTTTCCCTGACGACCGCGACGAACTGGTGAACAACGGACCGGACCCGACAGCTTCTGCAAGATTCTGGGATACGATCTATTCTCTTGTGTTGCGTGGCCACCTCAAGGACGTCATCGCTACTCTGCGAAAAGCCGACTTTAGTCATGCGGAGACCGCTCTCGAAGACGGTTATGACGAGCCTGGTTACCAGGGAACGCAGCTACAAAACGCTCACAAAGTGATCCGCGACGCCGTCAGGTTGCTAGAGTCTTGCCCAGCGGTGCAAGGGGATTGGGATGTCAAAGGCAGTGACTGGACAATCTTTCGCCACGATGCGCAAAGAGCTCTGGATGATCTAGTAGCCTTTGCCGAAGGCGATAGTCAAGACAGAGATGACGAGGAAGATACCTTCGAAGCGGAGAACTTTGGCATCAAGAGTACGAGAAGCGAGAACCCAATGTCTCTCAGCACAGCGAGCAGGAGGGCTGAAAGCAACATCCCATGGACTATGTACACCAGTCTCCAGCTTCTCTACAACATCGCGCTTGGAGACACACAAAGCATCGTAGGGCCGTCACAAGACTGGCTAGAAGCCACAATCTTCCTGACAGTGTGGTGGAGTGGCGATGATGAGGAGGTCCCTAATGGCAGTCTTGCCGTCAGCCATCGATCTCTGCGTCAAGCTCAGCTCACTCGATCAGTAGACGTCGCACCGATGGAGGCATATCGTCGCCGTCTATCGTGGGCCATCGCTAGAGTAACGGATGACCCTGAGGACGATCAGTTGGGAATAGACACAAACAGCCGTGTAGAGATAGGTCTGGCTTGCATCTGCGAAGACAACGTCGAAGGCGTTATCGGACTACTGCGCGGATGGTCCATGACCATCACTTCAGCCGTTGTGGAAGTTGCCAGCGCGGGTGGTTGGCTTCCGCAAACTCGTCCGAGGTCAGGGGGTCTGATGGAAGGCCTCGACAAGAGCGACCTCATGGTCTTGAGTTATGGAGAGGAGGATCGGAGTGCTTTCAGGAGAGATGACCTGATGGTGCAATATGCCGAGCTTGTGTTCGGTCGAGAAATGCTACGTAGTTCGGACGGCAGGACTGAGAAGGAGGGATGGGAGGTGGCGTTCCAGATATTGGGCCGTATGGACAGCCCTCAGCTTAGGAACACGAAGATCGGAGAGCTGCTTGATATCCTGCCCCTGGAGTCTCCACATCGGGTTGACAAAGTGCTCCACGTTTGTAACGGACTGAGCCTCGTCAGTCAGGCCCATCGAGTGGCAGAGGTATGCAATCTCTCAATACCCAACTAAAACAAAGCCTCCTCTAACTCGGACCACAGAAATATGCCGACACTCTTGCAGAGTCCAGCACCAACTACGGCGACGCCCTTCTCTACTACGCGCGCGCCCACAATTCTCAAAAGATCAAAGACGTCATTGACCTCCTGACCGCCCTCTGCCTCGTCCAATCCCTCGCCTACCCCCCAGTCGCCGACCTCGACGCCCGCCTCGCGCTCTTCATCACCTCGCCCAAAGACGCGCTGACGCAGCTCTCGCGCACCGATCTCGAGGCTGCACAGCTCCTTTCGACTTACCTCAGCGGGTACGCTACCCTAAGGAAGTTCTACGACCTTCGCGATCAGAGCGTCAATCCAGGACAGAAGACGTCGACGCTGCGGCCTATCGCGCGCAAGAGGGCGGCTGCGGGTGCGCTGATGGCTGTCGTTGATAGTGCGGCTGACAGTATTCGCGGCGGGTTGTATGATCCGGCTGTCGACACCGTGGTGCAAGTGGACGGGCTACTGACGCTGCTCGGGGAAGCGTTAGTCTTCGCAAATCGTAAGACCCTTTATCCCCTCATCTCCCCCACCCCTTCCCCTTTCCTTTCCGCCCACACTCCACCCCACTCCACCAAACCCAACCACCCCACCCAACTAACTTCCCACAGAGCCCACACCCATCCTCACTCTCCCTCAGACCTTCGCCCTCCTCCGCAGCATCGAAGACCTGCAGGCCATCTCTCCGCTCGTCTTCACCCAGTGCGAGGCGCTCTTCGACGCCGCGCTCGCACATTATCACGGCGGTCCTGCCACCGCTGACACGCCGGGGCTGCGGAAGAGTCTGTTCGCGAGAAGCGTGGGCGGCGGTGGGCTGGGGGCGAGTGGGTTGGCGGGAAGTGGCTACCAGATGCTGGGGGGCAGCGGTAGTGTCAGTAGTAGCGGCGTCCTCGTCCGCGCAGAGGTTCGCAGGGGATGGGATTGGCGCAAGGGGCTAGGGAGGGCGGCCAAGGGGGAGGACGTCCTGAGGATTCTGAGACTCGGGTTGGCGAGGGAGATTGCGAGGGCTTGGGCGGAGGGGGCGGAGTGAGGTCGACAAATCGGTCGATTATGAGTGGGTGGATGGGTGGATGGAGAGTGGGAATGTGGAGATGGGGATACATCCATGGCTGCAACTATGACTCTACTGTGTGCTGCATTCTAAGGACCAAGCTATACGTCTGTGCTTGGGGCGCAACAGAGGTTCGAGCGTTTTAAGATGTGAGAACGACGCTGGGGCAATGGAGAGTCTTGAATCAGCGATTCGACGCTTAGGTATCGGGTATCATATCGTACCATGCTAGTCAAGAGAAGGCCGACAGACAGCTAGCGTCAGAATCAGCAGCGTCTACGCCGGTTTGATAGATCGCGTTTCCCACGCGAGCCTCACTCTTACAACGCCCACCACAACAACAAACATGTCCTCGTTCATCGTTCTTCCTCTTTCTCAATATTGGCCACTTCACCTACGACTGCTTCAGTCACGTTTACGGGTTCATCTGGAGGTGAGACATACTGTTGGTCGATGCCACAGTAGGGGGGTGTTGAGTCGTCCACGCCCAGCCAACAGACATTATGCACGAGGTTCGAAGAGAGGAGTCGTGAGGGCTGCACACGAACGTCAGCGCTGCCAGCACCGACCCCGTACGAGGACTAGACTCACCGATTGACGGATGTGAGGGAGTGGGGGAGTTGTGTGCAAGAGCGCAGGAATGTCTCAGAGCAGAGACTTGTACACGTAGTCGGCGAGGTAGAAGTTGCTGAGTACGCAGAGGCCGGAGCAGAAGAGATTGAGCAGGGTGAGGAGGATGCGGTAGGAGAGGGCCATTTGGAGCAGATTGTGTCAAACGCAGCGATCGTGATGCCTGGCTTTGGAGGTGGTTATCGTGCTTCACGCTTTGGGTTCGATGCTGGTCCTTCGAGTAGGGAAAGAGCGTGCTGGTGGTTCGTGTCTGCTGTCGTTTCTTGGGTCAGGCAAGGAATGCAGGACGCACGACACAACCCGGTTAAGGAAGAGGGCAAAGAGTCAAGGAACCGACATCCATGAAGACGGCCAGAGCGGTGCCGACCCCAGCTTTCACAATCCCCTCAGCTTGCACCCTTCCGCACTATTGTTATGGAAAGAGGCGGTGATGATGCGTGTAAGATCAGGTAGCGCGCGCCTTTCGGGGCTGAGCCGGCATGGACTCTAGCTTCGTGCTGGGCTGGGGCCGTGTGAGGCGAGGACCGGAGCGAGCGTCTGGCATGCAGGGCAGCGCAGTTGTTGCACGGCACGTCTGAATTCTTCGCGTGCCTTGACTGGAGGGGCTAGGGGTCCAGCCAGATTGTCATTATGCAGCGGGCCGTTAGCGTCAGGGAGAGACGAGGGTGGGAGCTAGAAGCCTTGCGAGTGGTTGGAGTCGATTGGGAGTGAAGGTGTAAATATTCGTATAGGAGTACTAGAGCATTGTGTGAGTGTCTTGACAGTTACGAACGATATAGGTCCCAGTGGCCGCGAAAGTTCGGCAGCAGACACATGATCCTAAAGTGAAGGCTTAGGTTAGACAGCTCAGATCATAGCAACCAGTGTCCTGCATAGATAGGATACGGATGGGTATGAGAAGTACAGACGGTAGAGAGAAAAGCATCAAAGCAAATAGTACAGGGTGAGCGACTGAACCATATCTCTGGTTATAGTCATCCACTTGTTATTACTGTCTCTGTACAACAGGGAAACAGCATGAAGAGACGACAGAAGGTATTAAATCTTGCAAGTAGAGAATCACGTTTCTGTCCCAATTGAGGCATTCCGACGGCTATACTCGAAAAGGTAACGCATCCGCCCGCCCACAAGCACCCCCACAAACTGATCCCGTCAAACAACACATCTATATATACACGACCGCAATGTCGATGATCTGTGATCTCTCATCTATAAACTTTGTCTTTCAAGCATTTCTCAAATCGCGAGTGCAAACAAGCCCCATTATAATATGTTTTCCCATCTGTCAAAACCGATTCAACCATCTGTACGAGGAAAAGCGAGACTTGTTTCCCAACTGCGAACAGCAGCAACAAGCGCTCAGAAAAGAGAGGGCGACATATCAGATGCTTTTGCCTCGCTCTCGGGGCTTGAGTTCAAGCCACTGGAGCCCCGTTATGCAGATCTCAAAGGCCGGCTGATCAAAGGACGCGAAGATGCACTAAGAGCATCCTGGGAGCGGTTACTCGGCGAGCTGCGGCAGGAGATTCCTATCATAGCAGAGCTGGGACCGAAGATTGTCCCCGAGATCGAGTTCAAGGACCTCGACAATCCATCTGAGCATTTCAAGAGTGAGCACAAGAAAAGAGGTGTAGCTGTTGTACGAGGAGTAATCCCGGAGCGGGAAGCCTTGCAGTTGAAGCAAGACCTGCGGGATTATATCAATCAGAATCCCCAAACGAAAGGTACTTAACCATTTTTTCAGCATGACCGTACTTGGACTCATGTTCTACAGCCTTCCCTCAGGACAATCCCCAAGTGTATGAGCTGTACTGGTCTCCAAGTCAGATCCGAGCTCGCGCCCATCCGAACTTGATCAAGACGCAACGCTTTCTGATGGAGTTCTGGCACTCGAAAGACCCAAACGCTTTGATCTCCTCATCTCACCCAACGATCTACTGTGACAGACTTCGCATGCGTTTACCGGGCGATGCCAAGTTCGCTCTTGGCCCCCACGTCGACGGCGGCAGCGTCGAGCGTTGGGAAGAAGAAGGCTACGGCAAAGGACGAGTCTATGAATCTATCTTCCAGGGAAACTGGGAGCAGTACGATCCCTGGGAGTCGAGCTGCCGATTGCCTGTTGTTTCGGACATGTATCAGGGCGTCGGAGCATGCAGTGCGTTCAGAATGGCACAAGGCTGGCTCAGCATGTCTGTAACTGGGCCGAACGAAGGAACGCTGCTTGTCAATCCGCTGCTGTCGAGAGCTACGGCTTACATTCTACTGCGACCCTTCTTTGCGCCTAAGAGGGCGGCGATGGACCCCAGCGGAGAAGTGTTTTCATCCGACTTCCTCAGCCCGAACAACTGGACTCTGGAGCCGCAACCAACATCTTGGCTGCATGGTGCTACTCCAGGGCGTGGCCAGGAACTGAATGCTCTATTGCATCCTCATTTAAACCTGACAAAGTCTATGGTTCATATGCCCACTGTACGCCCTGGAGACTATGTGTCGTGGCATTGCGATAGTAAGTCGACTAGACCGCAACTCGTTGTGTCGATACTGACTGTGTCACACAGCGATCCACGCAGTCGACAAGGTTCACGCCGGCAAGAGCGACTCAAGTGTACTGTATATCCCGTCATGCCCCCTCACAGAGCTCAACGCAGAGTACCTACGTCGACAACGCGACTGTTTCCTGAAGGGCACTCCGAGCCCAGACTTCCCAGGCGGCGTTGGCGAGTCGAACCACGTCGGACGCCCTTCAGTGGGAGATGCGGAAGCTGTCTCCAATGACGAAGGTATGAGGGGATTCGGGTTGAAGGAGTGGGATAGCAATGGAGAGGGTCTTTCACCAGGTCAGAAGCAAGTCATGGACCGGGCTAATAAAATCTTGGGGTTCTACAACTGATGGGAAGGGCATGAAAGGGAGTTTTGTGTTTTGTGAGCATGCACTGCGGTTAATTGCGAGGCATACGAGGTTTATGAGAAATGGCGTATCAAGTTTCTCCAGCGTGTCTTTCGGAAATTAGCCTTTCACCAAGGGAGTTTGTTGTGGATTGGGATTCGACGAGGCATTCAGAGATTCGTTTTAAGTCATTGCGGTTGGATGAACGTTTCAACTTTTCCGCCAAGCAATCAACGTTGGAGGCCAGAGAACAGCGCAATTGGTTTCTATAACTTCGAATGTGCCTTGTCGCATGTCAGGGACGACTTCACGCTCACTTACGACAAAGACGCAACTGTGAGGTCTGTGTGACGTAATCAGCTTCAAGCTCCAATCTACGCAATTCTGGGCCAGGACACTTTCGTTTCCAACTCCTCCACAAACACAAGAGTTTTACGGTGATCGTGATCTAGCTCGGAGTATCAATCTACGACGGCACTCCAACCCTCTTCTTACCTGCGTTGAACCAAGCCTACCAGTCCCACCTCACGATGAGCCGACACCTTCAAGGATCCTGCGCTTGTGGACGCAACCAATATACTGTCGAAATACCTCCAGCTTCCACAGAAGTTGCTCAAGTCTTCTTTGACAACGGCACTACCAGTCGTACGTTTGCCTCCAGTCACATCAATCTCCAGCATCTGGGAAACTTCCACCTCACACGCGTGGAGCACGGCCCGTCCCATGCTTCAATCATCACACCTTCAAACCTTCCAGTCGCTCGGTTCCAAGCCACCCCAAGTTCGGTGACTAACTGTGCGCAGGCAGACACCAAGCAGCACCCGTGACAGCATGGCTCCGCGTACCCCTGGACTGGTATCATAGCACGACCTACGCCCTCTACCCGGACGAGAGCCACCGCTCGATCCGTCGCACTTTCACCACCCCCGGCTCCTCGCACACGCGCCGCCAGTTCTGCGGCTACTGCGGCACGCCGCTGTCGACCTGGAGCGCAGAGACCCGCCACGACGCCGACTTCATCCAATTGACGCTGGCCTCGCTCGTCGACGACTCCCTGGCGCGGTTGGAAGATCTCGGGCTCGTCCACTCGGACATTGAAGACGAGAGCGAGAAGGGCGAGCTGGAAGGCGAGACGCAGACACAACTTGTGGCTGCACCACCATCAGGTCACAACATGCGCAATCGGGGTATGCCGTACTTTGAGTCAATGATAGAGAACAGCCGCCTAGGACGGATCAAGCGGCGAAGAGGTGGACACACTTCACGAGATGGTTCTGTCACTGTGGAGTGGGAGGTCGTCGAGTACACGGAGGGTGACGACGAGCCGGCACAGGAGGCCATTGGAGAGAAGAGGAAGCTTGCGCGTGCTGAGGGGTCCGAGGACGTTCACATGAAGTCGGCTTGAAGTTGTCACAGCATAGATTTGCGACGGATGAGCACGTATTACGGCCTGTGGTGTCTTTCTAGGGGGAGATTGTGGGTTAAAAGCATAACCGGCGTTACTGTACACAGACATGGTTGAACTGCCTGGTTGAGAGGGAAACACAATCTCTTGAGAGCCTGAAGCTCGGCATTGCTGTATTCGCATTGCGTGCAGTGAAAAGGGTCCCACTTCAATCTGTCGAACACACATATTACGGTTACAGTAGTTGAAACGTGCTCGAGCACTTGGCATATTCTTGTTCTACAGAGAACATTACACTGCTCTGGACAACTCAATTTTGAGGGAAGGTACACAGTGCACACTCGACGTTGGGGCAGGGGCCGACTACGTTGGTAAAGAACAAAGTACTGGATCGGTAACCATACTGGACGATGTGGGACACCTTACCACCACGTTGACTCAAGTAGAGCTGCATGTTCGAGAATTGTCTATACTGTTCGTTCAGGCTACCCCAATGCACTCGGTTCTCAGGTCTCGCTGCATTCGCTCCCGAGGATTGAAGGGAGGGAGCTCGTGTGTCTTCGGCGACAGCTAGTGGTAGACGTAGTCGTAACGACGGGCTACACTCCCTCCATTTGGGACATCATGAGGTTCACTTCATTTGTACGTTCTTCAGGAATCTCTACATTAGCGCTCTGCCTTACGATTGGACTCGTAAGGTGGGTGTCGGACGAGAGCCAGTCGCAGGAATAGCAGAGCAGTGGTACCACGATTAGGAAGCTCGTATCCTTCAAGCGACTGCAGAGCTGAAGCACAGGAGATCGCATTTTCAAAGGGAACCCTCCTCCGGCTGACACGGCGGTGTCTGGTCACGGTTTATCATGGGGACAGCAGAGACACCAAGTGAGGTGAAGTGGGAAACGGAAACGTGGGATCAGTTTAACCTTCGACCCAACCGATAACCGCAATGTGGGGAAAGCAAACAACGCGCAAACGGCGCCCAAACGGCGCCTCTTATCCGAGCCATGAACATCTGGACCTCCAGTACCGCAGAACGACTATCCGCGCCATACTGTTTCGACCCAAGTTTTCCCCAGCTGCCTGTTTCGGCGCTCGACCGTTATCTCTCTCTCCTGGGCGGTGCTGCGGCAGACGTGCAGGTGCTGCAACAGCGAGCGAGCAGCCGGGATCCCCCGTCCCTTGGTCAAGACCCATAATTAGTGTGCAGTATCGGTCTCCAGGGTTGATACTGAGTCGCGCAGATTACTTGATGCATTAGCCTTAGAACGATGGCAACCGGAGGCCTTCGTCTTTAGTGAGTGGGCTGTCTTTCTTCCTCCTACAGGATCTCTCACTCTCTCTCTCTCTTTTCCCTCTCAACTTTGCTCTTTCGTATACGCTGCAGTCATGGACTTTTCGGCTAACGACACGAAGCACCCGGGGATGGTGACTAACGTCGCTGGAGTCGAGAAAGGCGAGGTCCATAGTGTGGTGATTAACGAGACGGGGCACGTTCAAGAGCTGGAGCGGAACTTCAGCTTTCTGAGCGTCTGCTCCGTCGGAATCGTCACTGGCAATACTGTGAGTATCGAGTGTTTGTCGCATCGGAAGGAATCACTCTGACCTGACCTGTACAGTGGGCAGCCTTGGGTGGTAGTATCGTCGTTGCTCTGTACAATGGAGGGCCGCCGGGCGTCATCTACGAATTGTAAGTGCCTTTTGTAGAATTGTCTGAATTGCGCGTATACTGATGTTCGCGTGTAGCCTGGTTGTGTCCTTCTTCTACTGGTGTATCTCAGCTTCGATTGCCGAGCTGGCCTCCGCTATTCCATCTTCCTTTGGCGTCTACCAGTGGGCTTCGATAACGGCTGGTCCGAAATACGGAAATATCTGTGGCTGGTTTGCTGGATGGTAAGCTGCTTCAACTGAGGATCGGCAACTTCTTCACCCCGAATCTGTTGATGGGATACGATTGTATCGATCTTCCGACCAAAGAGAGCGCACTCTGACATTCTCCAGGTGGAACTTTCTCGCCTGGATGTTCGCAGCCGCTTCCATCTGCGCAATCAACTCAAACATTATAATTGCTATGTATAACGTCTTTCACCCGGATTTTGTACCGCAGCGCTGGCACACTTTTATTGCGTATTTGATCGTTTGCTGGATCTCTTGCTTGACGGTCCTTTTCGCCAATCGCGCGCTGCCGGCGCTCACGACACTCGGTCTTCCATTGTGCCTTGGAGGCGTCTTCATCACCATTCTCGTGTGCGCAATAATGCCTAGCACTACTGGCGCCGGGCACGCTACAAGCGTAGGTTACCTTCTCGATGCGCGCGGTTGGCATACTAAAGAGCTTTGCAGGCTATAGTGTGGAAGAACTGGTCGAACCAAACCGGATGGGCAAGTGACGGCTTTGTGTTTCTGTAAGCCGCTGTCCATCTCCTAGGGCTGCCAGCTGCAGACGCACGTCGACTAACATCATCAAAGTGCGGGAACACTAAACGGCGCCTTCGCTGTCGGGACTCCAGACTGTGTATCGCATCTCGCCGAGGAGATTCCCAATCCGAGACGCAATATTCCCAAGGCGATCCTGGCGCAGATGGTCATCGGGCTCTTCACGGCGTTGTTCTACATGATCGCCATCTTCTATTCGATTCAAAGCTTCGACGACGTCTTGACGAACACCTACACTTCTCCACTGGCGGAGGTCTACCTCCAGGCGACATCGAGTAAGGGCGGAGCTCTCGGTCTCCTCATCCTGATATATCTTCCTTTGACTTGTGGCTTCTTCGGTAACTTCATCACGTGCGGCCGCATGCTATGGACACTCGGGCGAGACGGAGCCACTCCGTTCAGCGGCACCGTAGGCGCCATCCACCCGACTCACAAGAACCCGTTCAACGCGACCCTCATCTGCGGCATCATCTGTACGATCCTGGGTTGCATCTACGTGGGATCGATCACAGCGTTCAACGCCTTCGTGGGATCGTTCGTCATCTTCTCGACCCTCTCCTACATCGCCGCCATCCTTCCACACCTCCTGACAAAGCGGCGATACGTTATTCCAGGACCCTTCTGGATGCCTGGCTGGATTGGATACGTAGTCGGTGGCATCGGCTGTGCGTACATCGTGGTGTTCGACGTCATCTACTGCTTCCCCTACGCCATGCCAGTGTCGGCGGCGAGCATGAACTATTCGGCTCTCATTATTGGTGGATTGACGATGTTTGTAGGTCTATGGTATGCTTTCGGCAGGCGAGGATATGTAGGACCTCCTGCTCTTATTGAGGAGAACATGCCGATGGCGGCGATGCACAAGGCCCTATAGCCACAGGATGATGGATAGATGTACAGAACCTTTGTTTT
>NAJN01001600.1:0-10197 GCA_005059845.1 Cryomyces minteri
TGACGAAACGCTTGGTCTGTCTGTGCTTGCTCGAGGCGCAGATGGACACGCTGCCGTCTTTGATGATGTAGCCAATCCCGAAACCGTCGCCGCTGGTCGGACCGAAACCAAACTGACGAAGTGAGGGGTTGCCGCAGTTGGATGTGGACAAGATGGTGTTGTTGATCTTGTCCCAGCCGCTGTCTGCAAAGATCGTGGGCATGGCATGTGCCGATTGTCCGTGTGTCGGTGATGGAGCGTTCACGGAGCCTTCCTCAGAGAGCATCGAGGTCCTTCCCGGTGAGTCAATGGCGGAGGAGGGATCACGCTCTGACAACCCGTCTTGAGGCGAGGAGTAGCCGTTCGAGTCCATTCCGTTGCTACTCGCGGCTTCGGTACCTTCCTCGTCGATGGAGCGCTGCCACACGCAGAAAAGGGCATACAAGTGTCTGTCGTGCCCTTGCGCTTTGGCACAGTCGCGTGTGATGGCTGTGTGCTTTTCACACGCCTTCTTGAGCAACTCGATCTTCTGCGCTGGTGGGTTCTCTCCCCAGAAAGTTGTGACGAAATCGACTGACTCGGTTGTTACGGATCTGACGGCTTCCGTTCGGCCATGGTGGTATAATTTTGTCATTGCAGGCTCGTACACACACTCTACGCGTCCATAGAGGCCGTAGTATGCTGCTTGGAAAGCCATCTGTACAAATGCGTCCGGCGAGAAGCCTTGAGACGTCATGTAGTTCTTACCGTACTGCATAAAGTCCAGAGTCTGGAACTCATTTTGATTGATCAAGTCTGCAAGTCGTGTCTCGGCGAAGCGGAGGGCGGTGCTGAGCTCTGGTACCATGTCCCACTCGAGCTTGTGCGGCGTGGTGCTGACGTCTCCGAAACTGCTAGGGTCTCTCTTCGATGGGTCCGGACTGCTCGAAGCCCACAGACTTGGCGCTTGGCCGTTGATGGAGCGAGCGAAGCGGAGGATAGTGTCTGTGTACACATCACTGGCGAATCGTAAGACGGTGTGACCGTCAACGCCGGTGTGTTCGAAGTTGATCCCTGCACTACCGTTCTTGCAGACGATAATCTGCATCTTGTCGTACCAACGGTTGGTGCAGGTTCCGATTTGAACGCCCTTTTCCACCTCACTGGAACCGCAAAGCATGTTCATGCACAGGTCGGCGCCCGTGGTTGGTTCAGTGTAGTCCAGGCAGAGTACGAACAGGGCCGAGTCCACGATGTTCAGGCAGTCAGAGTTGTTTGAGCCTTCATCTCGGGAGAGAACGTCTCTCAGTCCTGACCATGTTTTGCGGTTCTCTGTACTCAGCACACCCACGGCACCCTTTGCGGCTTCGTAGATCGGTGTCTGCACTGCGTCGTCCACAATGACTTGCAAGTTTAGTGCCACATCCTTCTCCGTCATGATCAGATCTGAGTTGTCATCCAGCACATCGAACCAGTAGAATTGGCCTCGCGCTAGGACAACTATGTGTTTCGCTGTAGGATCTTGACCAATCTGACAACCATTCTCTGTCGGGATTCTCGCAGTACCAAACAGACGGGAGTACTGGTACATGCACAACGGCTGGCCACGTAGAGTGTCCGGAGGGAGCTCTTCTTTCCTCACAGCTCGGACAAACGACAACGCTGAGACCACAAGCGAAGCAGCTCGAGTCACTTGGTTGTTTCTTGCTGGTGTGGGATCATCCTCGAGCAGGAAGAAAGGATTCAAGTTGAGGACGACCGGGTTGTCGAAATTCAGATATGAATCGTACCCTACAACATCATTAGCTTTGCTTAGGATCGTGGGATTAGATAGAAAGGCCCGTCGGGTTGTAGAGAGCGTAGGTGACGGGCCTCGTGTCTGAGCCATGGCGACTCACAGAACTGCTCGATATAGCTTGATTTGCCCGTGGCGTACTTCTTCAACCTATCCTGCAGGTCTGGTCCCTCCGCTCTCAAGAATTCCTGAATAGCATCTTCAGTGTGCTGGTGTTCCCTGATCGTTTGAAGAGGTTTCAGTGCCGATAAGTACTTCTTGCAAGTACTTTCGAGCTCGGGTATAGGCAGCTGGGGCAGCTTGTCTTGAGCTGCGAACGTGATGCCGGGCTTCGACTTTGGGTTGGTGTGCGAAGCCAGCGGGGTCTTCTCGCCTTTGGAGTATGCTTGCGTGGCTTCTTTCGCGGCTCCGTTGGACCGTTTGGGCTCGTTGGCATCGGACATGTGGGCATCGGCCGAAGCAAGAGATTTGTCGAGTGAGGTCGGCATGGTGAAGGTTCGAGCTGCGGTTTGGGTTCGGACTGTCATGATGGATCGGAATTGGTGTCAGTCAAGCGTAGAGTGCTGAGATGTATGTGGGGACTGCGAGCAAGCGCAAAGCAGATCGATAGAAGTAATGGCAATCTTGGAAGCAGTAGTACGGCATTGAGCTGCTGCTAGAGAGTGGACAGCCAGAACGCCCGAACAGAGGTTCAAAAGATATATAAGAGGACAGCAGCGGGTCGTGGAGTTCTCCAGTGAGGGGAAAAGGACCCCACTGAGGGAAAGCGTGTACATGTGAACATGTGAAATGCCATCGAGTAAACAGCAGCGTAGCGGGCCGACACGCACGCGAGTGATATGCGCAGAACTCCGGTGGATCTACCTGCCTACGGCTGTGCTCCAAGAGATGATATCAGGCAGAAAAGAGAAGCAGTGACTAACGTGGGTTGATTCAAGCAGCCAGTGCCTCTTCTCTGGCACGAGGGAAACGTTGCCTCGAAGCACTAAAGGTGTCGGTTCCACCACCAGCAGCGCCTAGTTCCTCCTCTGTTCCAGGTCCGGCCCTATACAGAGCAGTCGCCAAACGTCACGGCCAGCCGAAAGGAGGAAGGCCCGCAGCTGTTGGCTATGCGAAGAACGACTTCCAGACCTCCGGCCAAGTGGATACGAGGGCACCAGCAGCGAAAGGGTGCAGGGAGTCGCGCTGACCTCGAGGACGGAGCAGCGGGCGAGAGGAGTGGCAGTCGGGCCCGAGTTCGCGATTGGTCCTGCAGCGGTGGTGAGGTGGACGAAGCAGCGAGGAGCTTGTAACGTTAAGCGTGCGGGAGCAGTGGAGGTGCTTGCAGCAGCACCGAAGAGGCTCAAGAACACGCGCTTGCCCGGCGGTCTTATACGCCTGCTCTGTGATGCAGAAGAATTGTAATGCAAGAGGGCGCCGGCCGAACAGCAGCTTGGATGGCCTGTCTAGATTGCCCCACCGCCTGAAGCTCTGTTGAGCCTCGGATAAGCCTCTGGAGCAGCTGGCGGGGAGAGGAGAGGAAACTGGAGGGGCGGAGGTGGGGGGCACGTCGGGCGGGAAAGGGCTGGCATGTCCAAGAACTGCGGCAGTTCTCCACGCTGGTCTATCTCTCACAAGTGACAGTGTTGTTGCGGAAACGCAGAAGCTGGTCGTGAATGGCAGCCAGAGGATGCGTGCTAGGACGCTCTGCTCGGACACGCACAACGTCTGGTCTTGCCAGACACACGACGTGTTGGTGAAGCCATGCAGCCTCGAGCGTGCCAGGCATTTGGCTCTCTGGGGAGCTGCGGACCGGCGGAAGTGGCAGTTCGGGGCTTGGACGTGCCTTTCGACAGACGGGCTGGACCTCAAGGTACTCGTAGCTTCGCCGAGGAGACGACACCCCCCCAGCATGTGGCCTCCATGGCCGACCTCCTCCACGTCCTGCCCGACTTCGACTCCCACCCGTACGCGCACCTGCTGCCGTCGCTGGAGAAGAGCCTCGTCACGACCGCCGACGTCCTCACTCTCGATGCGGCCGATGTTGCGAGGCGGGTGCAGAAGCCCGTTGATGAGATTCGAGGACTCGCGGACGCGCTTCTGAGGGAGATTCACGGCCAGTGCGGCTTCATCGAATACGATGTGTCGGAGAGCGATAACAGGACCCGTGATCGGGCAGCGAGAGGTGGTCTCGCATCGAGGGGTGGAGCCGTGGCTGCTCAGTGGCAGGCTGTCAGCACCATGGACGCGACGCTCGATGCTGCTTTGGCCGGAGGTATACCGACGGGATACGTGACCGAGATCACTGGCGAGAGGTAATGACAGATGCCATCGTGTCGTCTAGCATCTCGCGTCGTGTGGCTAACTTTCGGCTCAACACAGCGGCGCCGGCAAGACGCAGTTCCTCCTCTCCCTCCTCCTCTCCGCCCAACTCCCACCGCCAGACGGTCTCGCTCGATCATCGCTGTACATCTCAACCGAAGCGCCCCTCCCCACCACCCGCCTCTCCCAAATGCTGTCCGCGCACCCCCATCTTTGCACCCTCCCCGCCAACAGCAAACCCTCCCTCTCCCGCATCCTCAGCATTCAAACCCCAGACCTCGAGTCGCAAGACCACATCCTGCGCTACCAAGTCCCCGTCGCCGTCCGCCGCCACAACATCGGCCTCGTGATCCTCGACTCCGTCGCGGCCAACTACCGCGCCGAGACCGAGCGGCCCGGGGCGGGCAACGGCGCCGCCGCAATGGCCAAGCGCTCCGCGTCGCTCATCCAGCTCGGCGCGCTGCTGCGCGGTCTCGCGCGCGCGGAGAACGTTGCCGTCGTCGTCGCGAACCAAGTCGCCGACCGCTTCGCATTGGTCGCGCGGCCGAACCCGCCGTCGCGTCCGCCGTCGCGCAACGTCCACGGCGGCGCCGACGGCTTCAGAGCCTCGGGGTCCGCGCGCTCGACGCCTCCGCAGCCGCCGCCCAGCACGCCGACCGCGACCGAAGAGCCCATGACGCTGGACCACCAGCAGCGCTGGTTCACCGGCTGGGGCGACGACGACGACGACGACAACACGTCCCCCTCGACATCGCGGTCGCTCAAGACGCCTTCGCTGGGCCTGACGTGGACGAACCAGATCGCGGCGCGGATTGCGCTGATCAAGGAGCCGGAGTACAGCGAGGGGCTCGATGCGGGTGGCGAGAGGGAGCTGGTGCGGTGGCGCCGGCGGATGAGGGTCGTGTTTGCGGCGTGGGCGGCGCCGAACAAGGGGGCGGAGTTTGAGATTGGCGAGGGCGGGGTGAGGAGCGTGGGGGAGTGAGCGCTGGGAAGAGAGTCGCGCAATGGCTGCGCGGGCGCGGCTTGGTTGCACGACGTTGCGACTGAGTGGTTGGTGGTCGAGATGGGGCTGCGGATGGCTCTGCGTGTGCGGTGCGGCTTCTGCCGTGCGTCACCAACACGCGCGATGTCGCCCCATCACTCCACGCAGGCGGGCACGATATCAGGAGCCAGTGGCTCCAACGATGTGAAGCGAGCACGAAGGGAGGCATGGAGCATCTCCAACGCCTGGCCGGTGCGCCCTAGCGATCGCGGCAGAGGCCCCCGAGCAGGAGCCGGAGAGGGTGGCTGCTGCGAGACGCGTCGGTAGAGTGGTACGCAACAGAGGACGTGCGTCCACAATCCAAAGTCCATAGAAGTCGGAATCACCGCAATGCACAGCGCCGTCTCCAGCAGGCGCACGCACGGCCAATACCTCCCCTGCCCGTCCCTGCTCCTCCTGTCCGAGTGCCGACGTAGCGCGTCAAACTGCACGGCAAGGGCATGGATTACGGTGGCAGGACCGTGACATCGGTACCGCCTAAGGACAGCAGTTTCCGAACCGGAGAGAGTTGCAAGAGCACAAGTGCGATTGAGTGAACAGAGTCGGGCACTGGGCACTGCGCCACTGACCATGCGTGACCTTGAGCGGAGGCGAGAAAGACACAGAGGAGACGAGAAGGGGAGAGGAGATCGCGGTTGATGCACCAGTTCGTTTGCTCTTCCATGTTGCTTTTGACGCTGCTCGCTCGTCCCCTACGCCCCAGGTAATTGGTAATTTCATATACGATGCGACGCTGGCCAGAAACGCTCTCAACTCAAACCCACCGTCGCCTAGCCCTCACCGCTTCCAAAACCTGTCATCAATCTTCGCGGACTTCGACCCACCGATCTCGATTTCTGCCAGTGACGCGACGACCGTGTAGCGGTCGTGTGCATTTGCGGGTAAGGGCGCATTGCCCTCGCGGTGCACGACGATGGCGGGCATGTTTGCTTCGTGGGCTGCGTCGATCTCTGTGCTTGTGGTTTAGTCGCTTCTTCCCTCTTCCCTTCTTACCTTGAGACGGGCTCGTAGTGATGGACCTGAAACGGAATTGGGCGTACCTTTCACATTGTCGCTCAGGAACAACGTTTCCTCGCACCGCAGTCCCAGCGCCGTGGCAATGACCCGGTAGCTGCCCATCTCCGTCTTCGGGCCCGCATTCGTAGTGTCAAACCACGCCGAAATCAAGGGTCGCAGGTCGATCGTTTCGGACGTGTCACGGCTTTTCTGCACGTACTGGAAGAGCAGCTTCTGTGCGAAGACTGAGCCGGACGAGTAGGTTGCAAGATCGAAGCCTGTTGACCTCCACAGCTCGAGATGGGGCGCCACGTCTGAGTAGAGGGGGGTGACGTAGGCGTGGGACTCGTAGCCGGACTGCCATAAGTAGCCTGTGAGGAGATCAGAAGAGATGCGACAAGAAAAAAGGTCGGAGTTGCGCCGGATGTTGTTTGCCAATTTGCAAGACCAGCATCTGGCTCATGGGAAAGCTGAGGTGCCGCAAGGGATGGACTTGCCTTGAAGGTTCTTGAGGTACGCGATCTTCACATCCCTCGCTGTGAGATCCTCGACATGCGCTTTGAACTGCTCCGGCGAGGTGCGGTACTCTGGAGGGAAGGCGTTGCGGTAGGGCTCGAACTCGGGATGGTCCCACTTCTGAGCGAGGACGTCGGGCAATGCTTTCAGGGCGTATGGGAACTGGCAGGCTTGTGAGACTCTTCGACGCTGCTTTTTCATAGAGACATGAATAGTAGAGGTTTTAACAAGAGGATGATGATCTTTGTGGTGTTCATATCGGGAACATACAGGAGAGAAGCGGGTTGAAAGAAGGCTTGTGACACTGATAACGGCACTCACGAGAACATCTTTCACGAATGAAATGGGACAGATGGTACCCTCTGAGCCGCCCCGTATGTCAGTCACCGCTGCCCGCCAAAATGTGCTTCCACGTGCATTGTGTCAAGGATTCGAGAGAGAAGCCGTTCACGGCGGCAGCAGGGCTACACTCCCGCTGCATCCAGCGCCGTCCAGGCCTTCTCCACAGTGATAGGAGAGTCAGTGGTCCACGCTGCAACGTTGCCAGCGGGAGTCGGCCAGACGCAGGGAGATGGAGACATGGCCGGTGCCGGACGTACCAATGTCCAGCAACACGCATTTGATCTTCGAGAGGTCCATCTCGAAGCGGTGTGCGTGTTGAAAAGTCTGCTGCAGCTTCGGAGATGCTTGATGTGTCTGGCAATCTGCCGTTGGACGCGGCTGCAGTTAGTGCGGACAAGCAGTGAGTTAGAGGTGAGTGCAGCAACGAGGGGCGGGAATGAACCGAGTACGTTGATCTCTTTGGTGAGTGTTGAAGTGTTGAAGTGTTGTTGTTGTGTTGTTGTAGAGAGAGGGTGAAGTCACATCCTATCTACTCGAACGACCAACATTCTCCACAGCATTCGCTGTTCCTCACCTCACAATGGTCTGCACGTTTCTTCATTGACCTTCCCTTCCATTCAGTGCGACCAGCCTCTGCTCGCGAACACAACACCGAGAAGCGAATGCAACTCTGCATGTATGCATCCTGCAGGTTCAATGCACGAACGGAGCTTTAGGGCTCGTGCTAGCCACTCGACCTGCCACACCCCGAGCCACATCCGCGCCAAGTCGAACAACGCGTCTACCTTAGCCGTGCGACAGCGAAGAATCTGGAGAAGAGTCCGGCCACATGAATCATCCCATGTTCCCTCTCTCTCCCTTTGCCTCACCGACTTTATCTCATCTCCGGAGACGACGTTGAATCAAGCCACCAGCTCCGGCCGAAGACGTGATTTCCCCCACAGTCTCCACCGACCCTTCCCGTTCCGTCCGCTTGTTTGCAACTTCGCGGGTCGGAACCAGCAGACCAGGGATCGATGGGGGCTTCGTTGTGCTCTAAGGACCTGCTATTTGCAAGAGGCCTGGACACGGCGTTGGAGCAACTCGCCGCGAGAGTCTTCACTGACTTGAACTGGCGTCAACCTGGTAACATACAGCTGCAGCCTGCTGTGAGGGAGCTCGAGTCCTTGTGCGACTTGTAGCGGCGCCGACTAGTCAACGCACCTACGTACTGCACTGATATATCAACTCATGAGGCTAATGTAGGCAACGGGCGAACGAGTACCGAGCTCAACTACCTAACGTTAGGTACATAAGGTCAGTGCGAGAATGAAGCATAAACGAACTTAGCGCAGGACTGGTCAACAACCAACATCAATAATCTGTTATTCCCATGTCAGCCAGCTGCCAGCTGCATGCCGACACCGCCCAGCTGCAGACCAGCCAGCGAAGCAGGCAGGGACAGGACTGGTAACATGTGTGACGCTGAGGTATCCGGCCACTCGTCGACTAACCCTCCAGACGCTGTGAGGTAGAGTACGCGCAGGTGGCCGGCCACGCACCACGCCCGCACCCGTGATCGACACTAGCAATGACAGGGCGCATTGACAGGGTAGGGCGCATCGACAGAGTCGAGCGACTCGAGGCGATTCATTGTTCTCCCCACAGCCTCGACAGCAACGCACGGTAGACGCTCTGCAGTCCTCATACCAGCCGTCGATCAAGAAAACCCCCCACCCTCACGTCCCCCGCCTCCGCATCGACACATCGAGCGCGTCCACACGGCCCCCCTAGTCCGCACCCGACCAAAAGGCAGACCACCTGACAGACGAGTTTTTTTTTCCTTGCCAGGAAGTCCCGCACCCTCGGCGGCAGGCAACACGCGCAAGATGCAGGGTGGGAGTGTGCGCTGAGTGGAGCGGTTTCAGCGGCGGGCTCGGAAACCGTGGAGTAAGCCTGTTTCACCTGCGCTCGGAAAGTGGGGGGGTGTTTCTCTACCTGATACAGAAGCATGCAAGGAATGCGGCTGTGTTTTCTGTCGGCTTGAGGAGATTGACTCGATCTCTGGCTGTGTGACCTGTAAGGCAGGTAACGGACCCTCGATCGAGCGATCTTGACACTTCGTGAAGTAATACGCTTGTCACGGGGTGTATGGTGTCGTTAGATGGTATTGAGTCTAATTTTACAGCAGGTGAAGAAGACACAGTCAGCGCCGTGAGTGCTCTGGCAAGCCCAGGGGTCAGTCGTCAATCTGCTCGCACCGTGTGTACGTCTACATCTAAACGAGTTCCGAGGTGACGTTTGAAAACTCGCCCTTCTCCAGCTTCGTCTTCCAGAAGATGGGGTTCGTGTCGCTGAAGCCGTGCTTGACCCATCCGTCCTCCTTGACGTGGTACAAGTTGATGAAACCACCCGAATAGGCGTCGCGGTGCGTTGCCGCGAGTATGCTTCTCCGGCCCAGCTCGAGCGCGTCTTCTTCGGATAGCTCGTACTTGTACTCCGCGTCCAGGACACCGTATGCGAACGTCTGCCCAGAACCGACACAGAAAAGATTGCCGGCCAGGCGGGTTCCGTCGCTGTCGATGTAGTAGAGGGCGGGCCCTTCTTGGGGCGTGACGCCTGCGCACATAGTACCCTTTGACGCGGACGCTTGTTAGCCAGTGTCATCGACTTTGGCGGAGTGTAGCCAAGTATGTCTGGCTTACCATGCTCAGCCCCATTCCCTTGTAAGAGTAGACCAGGTTCGCGAGGATCTTGGATGCGGCGGCGACTGAGATACGGCGTTTGTGTCTGAGCTCGTGGAGGCGACATTGCATGCCCAGATATGCCAGCCAGTACTGACAGTCCTGCAACACGGTTTCTGTCAGCGTCTCTGCCATCTCATCCATCACATCGTCGGTCTGTTGCTCTTACAGCAGCACCTCCGGCCATCGTTCCCAGCAAGCAGTTGTTGATCTCAATGACTTTCTTCACCGTCTGACTCGCGATCCAGTTCCCTGCCGTTGCTCTTGAGTCCGTCGCCACGATGATGCCGCCCTGGAATCTGAACGCTAGTGTAGTCGTGCCGTAGGCGATCTTGATGGGGCAGTTGGGGTTGGAGTAGTCGTCTGTCATCGCGCGGAGCCATGAGGACGGCTGAACGCGGATTTGCGAGATCAGCGAGTGCCGGAGCAGGGCTGATGAAGCTCTTGAGAACTGACCTGGGATATGGGGGGTAACGCGAACTTGAGTGACAAGGGGGGTGTTATTTGGGAGATGTCCTGTTGCT
>NAJN01001601.1:0-10195 GCA_005059845.1 Cryomyces minteri
CTAAAGAAAAGGAGGAATCCGATGCCAAAGCTGCTAAAGACAAAGAGGAAGCTGATGCCAAGGCTCGTGCGGAGGAAGAGGTAGCAAGGAAGGCCGTTGCTGAGGCTGAGAGAGCTGCAGCCGCCGATGCTAAGGACAGAGACGACGCCGAAAAGTTAAAAGCCGATGAGGACGACAAGGCTCGCTTGCAACAGGAAGAGGATGAGCGACTTGAACGTGAGATAGCAGAGATGGAGGAGCTCGAGCGACAGGAAGAGGAGCGCGAGAAGGCATACCAGGAAAAGAAGAAGAAAGAAAGGGAGGAGAAAGTCCGCAAGGACGCAGAGGCGGCGGCGAATGCCGACGAGGAGATGAGGCGCGCTGAACGCGAAGCGGAGGCGGCTGAAGAAGCCAAGCAGGCTTCAAAGCCAACGGACGAGGCAAGCGCGGCGTTTGCTTCTCTGAAGAAGCCTACACTTGGCCCTGGTGCGGTAGCATCTGAGAGCGGTACGGCCACTCCGGCTTCTGACGAGTCCGCGTCGATGCCTCCTCCACAACAACCGGCTCAGCCGAAGTTCACTGCAAGCAAACCCAAGCCTGCTCACCTCAAACTGGAGACTTCAAAGCCTGTAGAGCCTGCTCAGCCCACCCCTGCTATGCAAGCTTTAAAATCTGCTCGCTTTCTTCGAGTCCAGAGCGACTCGGCCATCTATCCGGAAGGCATCAAATCGCCAAACCCCGCGGCAAACCCTGGTGGAGCACGCGTTGGCAAACAGTACGACAACGCCTTCCTTCTGCAATTCCAGAACGTCTTTAAAGAGCCGCCATCGGTTGACTGGGAAACCAAGATCAAGGAGACTCTGGGCGAATCTTCAGACGCCACTCCGCGGACAAGTACCCGGACGCCGTCTTCCGTGGCAATGGGTGCTAGACAACCTTCTGGTCGTCAGGCCGCGGCCCCGAGCTTCAGCGCCATGGGTAGCTTCGCTTCGGGTGGTCGCACTCTACCCCCCGGTACCACATCGCAAGACAGGTTCCTTGCGTCACAGGCCGGTAGCGCCCCCCGTCCAACCATGAACAACCCGTTGGCTTCCTTCGCAGGCCGGCCAGGTGGCTTCCCCGTCGGTGGGCCGGCCCCTATGTCCCGCACCGGTTCGTTACAGACGATGGGTCAAATGGGTGGTCCAAACTCACCTCGAACTGGCACAAGCGCACGTGGCAAACGCGACAGCAGACGCGGCGGTCTTGACAAGGCTCCCAGCCGTCGTGAGGAAGAGCAAGCAGCCAAGGCCATGCCTCTTACTGCCGGAATGGACCTCAAGCCTTTGGAGTTGTCGAAGAGCGGCTGGAAACCTACCAGTATTGTCAACCCTGTCGCTTCGAACCCAGACCCTAGCGGGCATATGGCGCCTGACATGGTGCAGCGTAAGGTGAAAGCGGCTCTCAACAAGATGACTCCGGAGAAGTTTGACAAGATTGCGGACCAGATCTTGGAGATCGCAGGCCAATCGAAGAACGAGAACGACGGTCGCACTCTACGGCAGGTCATTGCGCTTACGTTCGAGAAGGCTTGCGATGAGGCTCACTGGGCGTCAATGTATGCCAAGTTCTGCCACCGTATGCTTCAGACCATGAGCCCAGACATCAAGGATGAAAACGTCCGCGACAAGAACGGCAACCCAGTTGTTGGTGGCGGCTTGTTCCGGAAGTATTTGCTCAACAGATGTCAAGAAGAGTTCGAGCGAGGCTGGGAGGTCAATCTTCCCGAGAAGCCTGAGGGCCAGACTGAAGAGGCGGCTATGCTCTCTGACGAATACTACGTCGCGGCAGCTGCGAAGCGAAAGGGTCTTGGTTTGATTCAATTCATTGGTGAGCTGTACAAGCTCGGCATGTTGACGCTTCGCATCATGCACGAGTGTGTTGTCAAGTTACTCAACTTCGAAGGACTACCTGACGAATCCGCCGTCGAGTCTCTAGTCAAGCTACTCAGGACTGTTGGTGGAACTATGAGTGCTACTGAACAGGGCCAGAGCTTGATCAAGTCATATTTCGAACGCATCCAGAGCATCATGGAGATGCCCGAGTTACCAAGCCGATTGCACTTCATGCTTCTGGTAAGCTCCCTCTACTCAAACACTGCAACGAGAACGAAACTGACAAAACTCAGGACACCGTCGACTTGCGGAAGAAGAACTGGCATTCGAAGGATGACCAGAAAGGTCCCAAGACCCTACAAGAGATCCACGACGAGACCATGGCTGCCAACCAGCAAAAGGAACTCGAGAGGTCGCGACAAAACCAGCGCGGTGGAGGCGGTGGAGGCCGTGCACCAATGGGTCGCGGTGACGCTCGTAACTTCTCTGGTAACATGCCGCCTCCTCCCGACTACACTCGCAACACGGTGGCAATAGAGGACTTGCGAAAACTTGGCAGAGGAGCTTCAAACCGAAATGCTAGCTCGGGAGGATCTTCCCTCGCACCTTCCCTTGGAGCGCCATCGATGTTCGGTTCAAGAAGTGGCAGTGGCCGCAAGACACTTGGACCGCCTGGGACGGGTGAGGCCTCCGGCAACTCTTCAAGAACCGGCACGCCTCCGGTCAAAGAGAAGGAGAAAGAGCCGACGACCAATGCGAACGCGTTCAGGTAAGTCCTCAAGATTCCATCCATGCGATTCGTTGGTTAACATCAGCGGCAGTGCGCTTGCAGCTCTAGACCCTTCAGGTGAAGGCGAAGGTGCGGAAGAAGTCGCATCTCCTCCCTCAGCAGCCGATTCGCCACCAACTACCAAAGCCAACCCGGCCACTGCGCAAGCACAGCCGAAGTCGCCTGGTGGCGATGCGCCGGCGGAGAGCAAGGACGATGCGAAGACCGATTCTTGATACCACTTTCTTAGCTGTCTACCTATAATGAGGGTCTGCATAGAGCTGTTCAATTCCGTACCGTCTTGCATTTGCCACGGGAAATACTCCGCCATCTGTCTTAAAAGCTCACTCCAAGGGATTACGGGAAGACCGCGGTTTGCGTTGACTTCGATCGCTTCTCTCTGTACGAGGCAGAGGCATGACCACCGTCACACCGCGGTGCTTGTTCTGCTTCTTGTACTAGACTGTCCCGCATTCCAGAGGAATCAGTGGTTCTCTGCCCCGGCAGCATTGGCCAGGTCTCACTTCGTTTACTTCCACGTGCTGGTCATTCGGTGATGGCCCGATGGCGGTGGCTTTCCCATCTCGTCTCGCATGTGCGTGGTGCGGTCATCTCAGCAGCTGGTGGGATGGCTGCGTCTGTCGTCCGATGCGTTCCATTTGTGCATCTTTGTGGTCTTCAGGGGCGGCTACATACATGTACAAAGTTCTAATACGAAACTTCTGCAACTTCAACGCGAAACCCTCAAACGATGGTGCGACCCTGCACGAAGGGCGCAAACCGTCGTCTTCCTGGAGAAGCATCACAATGCCTGCAGCCACTCCCTCGACGGCACACACGGTATTTCACGTGCAATTGCAGCGTGAACGTGTTGAGTAGGCACGACCTGGGCGGTATCCTGCCCTGCACTGTGTGTTTCCTCCTCTCGCCCACCGATTGTTCCACCACCCCCATCAGTGGTCTCGTTCCCTTTTATGCTGCCTTGTACCTGCCATGCCGTGCCGTGCCATGCCATGCCATGCCATCCTGCCTTCACGGAGGCTCAGGCTGGCGGTCTTGTTCTAAGAGGCCTACCTGACGCTCAACGTTGGCCCTCCTGCAATGGCGCCGCGTGAACCCGAACAGCCCCGCCACCCGAGCTTGTCGTCGAGACAGCCCTCTATCGAGGAGGTCTAGCACCTCGCCAAACGACGTCGAACCATTGACGTTGACGATTGTGTCTCGTCCATGCCAAGCGACAATGCCCACACGGTCCCTGGCGTCCTGCCTGACGGCTACGCCCGCATCGCCGGCCGGGACAAGCTGAAGGCTGAGATTGTCTCAAACCACACCACTGCACCCTCGAAAGACCATCGAAGCAAGGTAGCGAGTGCCTTCACCCATGGCGTCCACTCAGTCCCTGCGATTCCAGCTTCTGCGGGCCTCCAGTTCATACCCGCCGACATGTTCGAAAACGACGACCACAATGACCCTCGACTAGGCAGTACATGCACTCACGCCCTGGGGTCTCAGTACCCCTACGACGAAGAGCCCGAGGTCCAGTTGCCGCACAATCTGCAAAGCGTGAGCCACATCGCTGTTGACATCGGCGGCACCTTGGCAAAAGTCGTGTACTTCTCCCCGTACCGCAGTGCAGCTGGCCAAGATGGGCAGGGCAGGGACAGGGGAGTCCTCCGATTTGGAAGATTTGAGACGGATAAGATAGAAGATTGCATCAAGTTTATGCGCCGTTTCCTCGCCGATGCTAAGAGCGATGCCGAATCTCGGGTCCGGGATTGGGTTGGGAACGAACCAGCAAAGACCTATATAACAGCTACTGGCGGCGGCGCTTTCAAATACTACGAGCGTATACGGAGGGAATTGGGCGTCGAAGTGCTCCAGTGGGATGAAATGGAGTGCTTGATCAAGGGTGAGCCTTCCCATGTTATCGCGCCAATGTCAAGAAGAGGCCTGCTACCGGCCAACGCTGAGACGAGCAGGTCTGGACTACCTCGTTGCCTCCGGTACAGACGAAGTCTTCACATACAACACCGACATTCCACCTCACTCCTCCACCGATCCAAAGAGATACGTCAACAGCGGCCCAGCCACCTACCCTTATCTCCTCGTGAACATCGGCTCTGGCGTTAGCATGGTCAAAGTCATGTCCCCGGGCAAATACGTCCGCGTTGGGGGAACGTCCCTTGGCGGCGGCACATTCTGGGGCCTATTGTCGCTCCTGACTGGCGCCAGGACTTTCGACGAAATGTTGGCGTTGGCCGATGACGGTGACAACAGAAACGTGGACATGCTGGTTGGTGATATCTACGGCACTAGCTACAACAAGATCGGGCTTGACAGCAGTGTCATCGCCAGCAGCTTCGGGAAGGTGTTGAAGAAAAAAACGGAGGCGGAGAAAAGAGCAGAGGATGGTGCGAACAGAGACCCTCGTCGGAGAAGCTCATTGATGCAAATCGAGGGTGCTCAGGACGGTGCAGGGGGTGGTGATGTAGGCGATGGGCGGATGTTCAAGTCTGAAGACATCGCCCGCAGTCTTCTCTACGCTATCAGGTGAGTGCTTCCCAACTCACTGGTTCCTGGAGTTCAGGCGCCCGACCCTGGTTCGTCCCTCCTTGCCAATGTCTGATCTATCAATACAGCAACAACATTGGTCAAATTGCCTACCTCCAGTCCGAGAAACATGACATCGAACAGATCTACTTTGGCGGCTCCTTCATCCGTGGCCATGAGCAGACGCTGAGAACGCTCTCGTTTGCCATCAAATTTTGGTCCAAGGGCTCGAAACAGGCGTACTTTCTGCGTCATGAAGGGTACCTCGGAGCGGTTGGTGCATTTTTGAAGAGGGATGATGACCAGCCAGTGACGCAGTGACAAAAGTGCGGTCTGGTGTTGCTGTTTCTTGGTCGAGGCATGCGCCTCTCGAGAACCGGTGTCTGGTAGAATTTGGTACCACGATGTTTGGGCAGGTGAATACCCTGGAAAGGGTTCTTCGTACGCATCTCCGGACCAGCATGCAAGGTATGTAAAGTAGACCGCATTGGGGGCCGTTAGGTTATGACAGTGGCAGGTGTGTGAACCGCAAGCGCTTATTTCTGGGCCATCAGGGGTCGTCGCATCGCTTCCCTTGTACTGAGAGTAGCACTCAAAAACTCATTCCGCGTGGTTGGACGTAGAAGTGCTATCAGCTGGCTTTCACGGAGATTCGTTGTTCATGGATCCAAGCGAGACCGAGCAACTGAGCCAAACATTGCATGGCTCTGGAGCTCTCGCTTGCGTGGAACATTTCTGAGTAATTTTACTATTCGAGGCGGCATGCATTTTATGTAGCCACATCCTCGCATGCCTGCATCTTTTCGCTGCAAACTCGCTCACTCTCAGTGATGGTCCTCCATGCTAGCTTTGTTTGAAGAGAACAATTCGCACTGGTTCTGTTCATGTTCTTACACCCGCGCTGTGCCTATCTGCGTGTATACCCTGCAGTGTCGGCAGGCTCTTGCACAACATCACGCAAACGAAGCAGTGTACTCACACTCGGTGGAACTTCAGTCCCCTTGTTCTCTCGTTCCTTGCAGACCTCACACATCACATTGAGTCGTTCATCATGCCTGAGCAGGTCTGTGATGACCGACCAACAAGTCCACACCCGTTTCCTACATCACGCCTGCCTCCCCAGTCATACGTTCATCTTTCATTCCTCACCCGATCCTCTTCCTCATCCATCTGAACCGAAGCTGTTGGGAATTCCTGCCCAACCACCCGGTCGACCCATCGTTACTCCGATAGCCGAGCGTATCTGCATAGTCGCCCGCGTCGATCTGTTTGCAGTAAATGGAGCGGATGCCTCGTCTATACAATGACGCCGCTCCCTCACAGCAGTACTAGTCGAGTTTTGGGGTCATGTTAGTTCACCGTTCTCGCAAGTACGTTGGTGAATGACAATGACAAGGAACTGGTGCATAATTTTCAGGCTGGAGATCCCTGATACGTCGTAACGTCTTCAGAGCCGACAATGCTCCTCGCCAGTCGCACAGCCGGGCCCAGCGCCTGAAGATGCTTGTCGTCGAATATGACCCTTAGTGAGAAGATGTGGTGAGGAATAATGTTATGCTTGATGCCATGAGGGATGAGTGCTCCGGCCTGCATGATTACAGAGTCCTTGACGACTCACCTATTAGCTCGTGGTCTTGCTTAACGTTAATCTGGCTGGCAACACTCTACAAGAAGAGACTCTCTTCGCGCTTGTGTCAACACGCTGGAGCGAACAGAGCACGTCCGACCTTGACTTCCTATCACTAGGAATTCTTGACACCATCCTGACCACGGAATTCCATCGGCTACATTGTAGCCCCCATTTCGGTCTAACTGAATACCAATAGAAACATTGTCGTTGATCTCTAGCAGGCTAATATTGTCGATTCTTGCATTCGGACTCACAGTGGACTCGCAGTTGTGTCCACTTGGGACCTCGATGTGGATCAGCAGCAAATAGCTGCGGGACCCTGCGTCATCGGGAATCACGATACATTGATGGACGCCGTCGTAGTGCCTGTAATGGCTGCCCCTTTCGGCCTCATACTCGTAGGTATGACAACCTAGTATGCGAGAGAGGTACTCGCGTTTGTCGTCATGAAAACGGATGACGGGGGGCAAAGGAGCGATCTTCAGCGGCTCAGGCGTCTGAATGGTATCTTCAACTGGTTTTGATTCTCCTTTGTCGTCCTTGTCGCTGTACCAATACTTGTCTCGGAGGGACAGCGCTTGGTTGATCCAGGCTGTCTCCAGTTCGAAGCGAGGCCTTGCGAAGTGAAATTCCACATCGAATGAGAGGCTCTGGAGCTTGACGAGAGTGGATGGGGGCTTGGCGATTGTTCCTGGTTTTGGAAAGCGCTGCTCCATCATCCACTGCATTCGGAAGCTCATTTTAGAGGCGAGTCTACACCTGACAACTCTGAATCGAATAGAGTCACCCCGGGTACAAACGAATTGGTATTGGCAGATGACTTTTAGCAGAAGAGCGTCGGAATGAGGAGGGGGAGAGCTTGAACCTAGATCGGGACGTTCGATGTACGTACAAAAGCGAAGCTAGGAAGAACGAACGTCGGTTTCGGTGTCGGAAGTCGGGACGATCATACGTTAGAGGTAGGAAGATAGAATTGATGCCGCCGCGGTGACGACGGAACTTGCAATCAGAGTGTGAGTCAGAGCGAGAAAGTGCAAGAAATGCTACGAAGTCGGATGAAGAGTAACATCACAGAGAAAGATGTAGGTCAAGGCTAGAAAGGAGGTTGTGAGAGAAGAGCCTTCGCGAAAGTGAAACCAAAATTGTGTTAGTCTCACTTGAGGCAGCGGCAGCTTTTCGCTTGAGCAGCTTTCTTTCTGCACACTACATGAACGTAAAACGCTATCTATACTTTTGCGGTGCTGCTATCATCTTTCCGGAGTTGTTCGATCTGAAGTGAGATTGACTGCTATCATACAATACAAGTGTTGTGAATCCGAAGGCAGACAAAATTCTGGACGGCGAATGGACGGGCCGTGACAGGGCGCAGATCTTTGGACATAGTGCAAATCCAAAGTTTGATCCAGCATCTACGGGCACTTGGTACGGTTCATCTCTTCCAGTGCTGTATCCTAAAGCTAACTCACTCCAGGTCTAGGGGTATGATGTAAGATAAATCCTACGCCCTCCCAGCATCCGCAGCCGTCTAATAACATCACAGTTTCGCTTCGCAGTCTGCATCAGGCTATCACATGTGAAAGGTCGGGGGTTCAATTCCCCCAGTGTCCATTTTTTTCGCCATCTCGCATGCTCCACCAGATCGCTTGTGAAAAACGGTCGAGGACCCAATTCCCTCACTGTCAATTGTGTCATTACGTGTCCTTGTCTTTTTGGTCTTGAAGTACAGCACTGTGGCCCTTACATGCAGCTAGTTACCCTTCCACGGTGCATGAGGTGAGGGCGTTGACGAGAACGCACCCTACAAGAACAGGACTATTCTTCGTAGGGGCCGTCTTGTTCTGCCAGAGGCGTGTCAGATGTCTCTAGGAAGCTAGAACGTAAGGTTGATGAATCGGTCGAGCATTGTGTACGTTTCCATCGCGGACACGAACGTCCAAGATCCTGGGCCTCCTAACGTCCCTCGACCTCGCTATCGAATCATGTACCTCCTGTCTTCTCGTGTCCTCGCCTCTAGTCCTCTCTCCACCTAGTAACCTCATCCTCTCCGTCCAATGGCCCGTGGAACCTCGTTCTCTTGTACCCTCGCCCTCTCGTCTTCCATTTTTCTCGTCCCTGTGTCTCTATGCTAAGGACTCGACGTCGTGTTGCCTAGCGAGGTACCCGATGTCAGTGTGGGACAGTCGCTTGATGTTGTGTTGCGAGGGCGTTGTTCATCGGCAGCCCTACAAGTTTACTACGTAGTTTGCCTACCAACGTGCAAAACTCCACTTTTCCAGAAAGCGTACCAGTCAAGTTCATCGGCTGCTCCCAAACACTCGTCTCGCTAAGTACTTTAGGATTCTTGTCATCTGTTTTCGGTTGTAGTAGCACTGGCGGAAGCACACACCGAACGATAGAAGAAGTGCGGAGTCGCGAGATGAGAGCGAACAAACTTAGCGGTAGAGGCAGCACTCCAGTTGGTGTGGGGGCCTTGCACGCCCTAAAGATCTTTGCTACGTTGGCATCGCCTCGAGATTATAAATCCCCGGCCTTGATCGTCGTCACAGACACACGGGAAAGAAAACTACGGTAAGATCAAGCATAGCACATCCAGAGCATAGTCGATAGTAGGAGCAGCTCTGCAAATTTCCCGGAGGAGAAAGAAGAACTTGCACTCTACATCAGCCGCTATGTTGACGGCAGAAACCCCTAAACAAGGGATGGAGTTTGTTCAGCAGTTAACAGGGACAGTATTAGGCGGCAATTACCGAACCAGCAGGATCCTCTTCGGCTTCATAGACGTGGCACGAACACAGGCATCACGGCTTCCGCTTCTACTCTGGGTCGAAAGCAACACAAAGATATTAGTCGCGGCTCGGAAACGGTAGAACGCGGTAGGCAACTGGAGACCAAAGCAACTTGACTGGCGATCGTGGCATGGTACGAAGAGTTTCAGCAACCACATGTTCCTAAGATGGAGACTATTGCAGAAGCACATGACTTTAAGATTCAGCTGAGCTCTATGGTCCAGTTCAGATGCCAAGATCCCAGAAACGCTGCAAGGGTCAACGATGCCGTGAGTGACATTATGCTGCAACTTTCAGCACCGCTCGTCCCGCCAACGTACCCTCGACCATCATTTTGCAGAACTTATCGACATCTTCAAGAGTTCCCTTCGTCAGTATTGGCTGTGCTTCACGTCAGTACGTCATCATGAATTCTTGGATAGAGATGCTCACATGAACCAGCCCTCTTGCCGTAAAATCCAGTGCCTCTTCGACGTCCTTCAGTGTGCCAGTCACACTCCCAACGATGTTCAGCTTCCTCAAGCACAACACCAGCGGCGGCGCTCCAGCAATGGTCGAGGTGTCTTTCGGGAGTCCAACGGCCACCATAGTCCCACCAGGTCTCAAC
>NAJN01001602.1:0-10189 GCA_005059845.1 Cryomyces minteri
GGGCTTACTCGTCATAACCTGCGGGACGAACACGCTTCGATTTGTGCCGCCCCTGATCATCAACGAAGCGGAGATAGAGCAGGGTATGGAGATTCTCGGGCAAGCTATGCAGGCGGTATTTAAGGAGCCGGGGCATATCGAGGGTACGCAAGGGCAGCAAGAGATGGGGGACTCATGATTCCTTACAGTCTCAATTAGGTGAAGGCGCGTGGGCCTTTGGGTGCATGGTAGACGGACCATGCGGGCGTACATATAGGATGGATTACCTGATGGGATGTGCTGAGCAACTCAATCAGTTGGGTTTCTGGCGCCCAGACTAGACGACGTAGAAGAATAGTAAGGTTATGAATGTGGGACGCTCTGTTGGTATTGTTCGCAACAAGAAAGCTTTGACCTGTTTGCGGCAGCCATGCAGCAGAATCCACTTCGAACAGAACCCCACTAAGGTAGAACCGAAGCCCAAGCTACATCATCTCCACTTCAATAATTCTTCACAGCTCGTCAAGATGCCAAAATACGCTGAGGACCCTGCATGGGAAGACGTTGTCCCTATACCGCAAGATGATGGCGGCCCAAACCCCCTTGCGGCGATCGCATACACGGAGGAGTACAGCGAAGCAATGTCATACCTACGAGCAGTCATGGCGAACAACGAGATGAGTGAAAGGGTCCTAGATCTAACGGAAGATATCATCAACATGAATCCAGCACACTACACCGTCTGGTATGGCACTTTATCCTCGCCTAGATCCAGAGCAATGCTGACAAGACGACACACAGGCTCTACAGAGCGAAAGTCCTCTTCGAAATCGACGCCGACCTGCGCGCCGAAACCGAATGGGTGAACAAGACCGCCTTCCGCCACCTCAAGAACTACCAAATCTGGCACCACCGCCAGCTCATCGTCGACAAGCTCGGCTCTGCAGAAGGCGAGGCCGACTTCATCGCCCGGATGTTCGAGAAGGACGCTAAGAACTACCACGTCTGGAGCTATCGGCAGTGGCTCGTGAGGCGCTTTGATCTGTGGGAGGATGGCGAGCTGGAGGCGGTGGAGGAGCTGCTGAAGAAGGATGTCAGGAACAACTCGGCGTGGAATCATCGCTGGTTTTTGGTGTTTGGGAAGGATCAGGATGGCGCTATGAAGGATAAGGCAGTCACCGACAGAGAGATCGAGTAGGTCCCACGGCAACGGTGTACACCGCTCGTGCCAATCGCTGACCGCAGAACTGCTAGATACGCGAAAGCAGCCATCGAAAAGGCGCCGCAGAACCAGAGTCCTTGGAACTACCTCCGCGGCATCCTACGCCTCTCTGCACAGCCTCTCTCGACCGTGAAAGCCTTCGCCTCTAGATATGCGTCTCTAGACGATGCAGACAGCGTCAATTCGAGCCACGCGCTGGACCTCCTTGCCGACATCTTCGCGCAAGAAGAAGGCGCCGAGGAGGAAGCTAGGCAGGCGCTGAGCTTGCTGGCGGAGAGATACGACCCCATCAGGGCCAACTATTGGAACTATCGGGCGTCGTTACTGAATGGGTCGGCGGGAGAGGCAAAGGCGAAGGGGCAGAGTGCAGCCGCCTGATTGAGCGGCCGTGTTCGCGACCGGAGGAGAGGCTGGAGTTTGGGTGCTGATGTCCTTTTGATACCCAGTTCGTCGTCTATAGATTCTACCGTACGCGGTAGCTTGCTTTCTGTCGACCGAGAACAACCAAAGACCCAAGCTGCCCGTACACATGACGATGACGACTTGTTCGATGCACCTTGTGCCTCCATGCGCTTAGCACACTCAACATCTGCGGCGTCTATATCTGACACTTCCTAGTTGCTTCCTCTACATCTGACACTTCCTGACTGCTTCCTCCACTCACCCAACATGTCAATCGTAGGATCACCTATCTTGGCCGTCCGGAACAGCCATAGGTCTTAGCTGACCGTCATCCG
This sequence comes from Cryomyces minteri, assembly GCA_005059845.1. Lineage (NCBI taxonomy): Eukaryota > Fungi > Ascomycota > Dothideomycetes > Cryomyces > Cryomyces minteri. Next base: position 1,939 of record NAJN01001602.1, read on the forward strand.
CGCAACGAATGCCTTGGCGCAGTACAGCCTCGATGGTGTGTACAGATCGCGCCCGAGCATGCTTTGCCAAGCGTCTGCCTTCGGCAACAGAACGTGGCTTTCGATTTCAGCACGCATCTGTCTCACTCAAAGGCTCCGTTGACTAGATGCTTAGACCGCAACACTTGCCGTCTCTCTAGTCATGCCGCAAGTGGCTTCTTCGCTCTTTCTCGGAGGGGGTTCGGCGGGGCGATGTCCGGGGCGATGTCCAGGACGTCACCGCCTCTGCGCCAGCCGTCGCGCTCTGCAGCCCCGAGCGAGCGGTGTGTGATGTGAAGGGCTGGTGTGTCTCGATCATCTCGTAGAGCTCACGCGTTGTTTCGAGTGGTCAAAGCAATTAGAACTGCGAGAACTGCCCTGACACTCGGGTCTTTGGCTTCGACGACAGCCGTTGGCCTGACGAGCCCGTAGTCCTGGTGCGAGGCGCGCACTCGGCCAGAGAAAGCTAGAGGGCGACTGTGGGCGGCCTAGCTCACGCAAGCGTGGGGCCGCAATTGCTTGTGCAAATCAAGCTTTCTGTCGCGCTGACGGTGACGGACCCTCCAGCAGCGTGACATTGGTGCGATGTGGTCTTTGGCTCGACGGAGCCATTAAACATGGACGCAGGAACGGGTGCTGTTTGCTATAACACCTACGCATCCCCCTCCGTCATGAGCGATGCACCTGATCTTCTACCAACACAGTCATCCCTCATCGGGCCCATATTCTTCACAGCACTGCTCGCGCTTCTGATCCTCCTCGCCCTAACAGTCCAGTATTACCGCCTTCACCTCAACGTCAAGCGCGTCAAGATGGTGCATCGAATCTCCGACAGGGTATACAATCTCTGCCGCAGCCCCGAGTCTGTCAGCTCTCTCCTCGCTGCCGATCCGACTCTGTCACCTGGTGAAGCGGCCAAGAAGCTCTACGGCAGCGAGGGAGTCAGTGTGACGGAATCGAAACCGCCGCGTGAGAGGACGCCAGCTACGCCGGAAGACCTTGAACGAGCATATCAATGCGGCCAATTTGGCCCCACAAGACCGAGCGAACTGTTCCTGAGGGTCTTCCACGACTCGCTCTGCCCACTCGAGCATGATGCGTTGATGGGATGCTGTTCGCCAAGTCTGGTGGGAAGCTGCGGAGTCCTGCCGTTGACGATCATTGGCCCGTTGCCTGACATCTGTCGACACATGGTGGGCGTGTCTGCTGAGGAAGTTGCGACGGTCCAGGCTGACTGACCTGGCAGTCTAATCTCATAGCGCGCGCAGATAGAGAAGTCTTCCTGGCTACGAACTACTGGATGGACTCAGATGCGTCTCGGCTGATTACGGACGCACTCAAAGAGTTGTCAAGAAGAGCGGGAGAGCGAGGGCAGAAGGCTGTGGTGAAGATTATGTATGACAGAGGCAACGCAAAACAGGTCAGCTCAGATGGTGCGAGAACAATCAACACACGATCTGGTCCACTGACTGCTTCAAAGGTGCTCGACAATCATCAGTCTGTCAGTGAGCAAGAGTACACCGGCAAGGCCATTCGTCTGCCCTCCACACAAGAAGCGCCCCATCTAGACATGGAGGTGCTCAACTACCACAGACCGATGCTGGGCACGTTCCACTCGAAGTTCATGGTCGTGGACCGGAGGATTGCAGTCATCAGCAGTAACAACATCCAAGACAACGACAACCTCGAGATGATGACCCATCTGGAAGGTCCAATTGTCGACTCCTTCTACGACACCTCCCTGATATCTTGGCACAACGCCCTCAAGCCCCCTCTTCCGAGCTACAATACGCCTGCTCGGGAAGGTGGCCTCCCGACCTTCAACCAGCCGTCGTTCCATGGTCTCTTCGACAACAATGGGCGTCTCCACGTACCAGAGACGGGAGATGCTCGCAACCTGTCACAGATCGTTCAAGACGGAGCCAGTCAACGACTCCCGATCCACATCGGCGGCGATCCACACTACGACCCCGACATCGCCTCCGAGGTCACACGCATGCAATCCGTCCTTTCACCCACCGCCAGCGAATCGCACATGAACGTCGTCACTCGCCATCTGAACCAAGCCACGCACCAATCTCGCGAAGGTTCCGCGCCCGAGTGCTCGCCCGAGGACGAGATGACGCCCTACATCCCGCATTCCGTGCACGCTCTGTTCCCCATGGCGCTCGTGAACCGCAAGCCCTGGGGCGCGCCCAACCACGCCTGCGTCTACACGCCGCAGAACGAAGCCTGGTTGTCGGCGATCCGCAACGCGACGAGCTCCGTCTTCATCCAGACGCCCGACCTCAACGCCGCACCGCTCGTGCCCGCCCTCGCCGACGCCGTGCGCCGCGGCATCGCCGTCACCTACTACGTGTGCCTGGGGTACAACGACTCCGGGGAGCTGCTGCCCTTCCAAGGCGGCACGAACGAGATGGTCGCGGCGAAACTGTACGCCAGCCTGGCGCCTGCCGAGCGGCCGAACCTGCACGTGCACTACTACGTCGGCAAGGACCAGTCGCGCCCGATCCACAACAAGTTCAAGTCGCGCAGCTGCCACATCAAACTGCTGATCGCCGACGCGCACGTCGGCATCCAGGGCAACGGCAACCAGGACACGCAGAGCTGGTTCCACAGCCAGGAGGTCAACGTCATGATCGACAGCGCCGAGGTTTGCGCGCAGTGGCTCGAGGGGATCCGCCGCAACCAGAACACGCACCAGTACGGCGAGGCCAGCCAGGAGGATGGGCTGTGGAGGGACGCGGAGGGCAGGCAGGCCGAGGGCGCGATCGGCAAGGATCCGGGCCGGTTCAGCTGGGCCAAGGGCGTTGTGGGCGCGGTCCAGAGGGTTCGAGGCGCCGGCGGGTTCTGAGGGTTCCGTGCGTGGTGTTGTCGGCGGTGGAGGAGGATTTGATCTGGTTGACTTGAGGGGCGTTTGGACATTCGGATCTTGGGGGGGGGTTTTTTTTGGAGAGGAGGGGGGGGGGGGAGACGCACGGGCTGAGCGAGTACCGGCGCCATACTGGAGAATGCGAAGAGTTGGTTTGGCCGTGCGAGGCTGCGGCGGGTTCCCTCTTGGTCGGCTGAGCTCCGGGACGTCAAGTGGAGAACTCCGTAGCAGCAGCGAGAGCGATGAGAAGGCGTCGAGGACCGCACGGCCTGCCTCTCCCTTGTCTGATCTCTTCTCGTAGATCCGGCCACGACCTCGCGCTACCAAGACGCCGGGACGTCCCAATCTGCGCCATCTGCCGTGCCGTCCGTCACAGGTGTAGGTGTTCGCTCCGATCATGTCCCTCCGAATACGTGACTGACGGTCCTACGTCTGCTTACTCGCTGCGGTTCGGGTTACTCGAGAGGAGCTGTTTCCCCGCCTGTCGGAGAGGCTCACTTGACTGCGGCTTCGGCCCCTACGCTAGAGATGGTTCTGCTTGCGCTCTTGGGCCGCTTGGCATGCGATGGGGAACGCCCCGTAACGGGCGGGAGGTCTGTGATGTGTGTCGAGGGGGCGAGCGGGTGATTTTTTCGGTCTGCTGTTCTCGACGTGAATGAGATGATCTCGTCGTCCGGGCGGAGGGATAACTGGAATCGTAGCAACGGGCGATACAAGTTGGGGGTGAAGGCGGGGGGATACTTCTGCTTCGACTGTGTTTCCGTCCCTTCCTGAGTCGTGAATGTTCTCTTTCAGCTCATTCTCTATGCTTTCATCTGTCCATGGTCGGCACCTGCTTGGAGTTTGCGAACTGCCTGGTGTTGAGCTGAAGCCCGCCCTTTGCTGCTATCCGGCCGACTTCTGTCCGTTTTCGCGGGTCGTAGCACTGTGTCGGGCGACGACGGCCTTCGGCATCTGATGTGCTCCTTGTTTCTCGTCTTCACAGAGAGTGTAGATGGTGGTTGCGCGTGACAAAGGGTCCAAGGCAACCAGCTCTGTTATAACACTGGGAGCGCGGTCTGGCGCCTTGCAGTAAGGGTTCGAGGGGTTTGCTGAGAGTGTCGAGTCACACATTCTCGTCCTCCGGACTGTCTTTGGCACTGCTCGGGATTCTAGTGACGGATCAAGAGTTCTCGAAAGGAGGCATATCAAAGAAGACGACTACAACTCTGTCACATGTATCGAATGGCACGCGCCTACAGAATGACTGTACTTGTATTGATTGAGAGGAGACTGTCGAGGACGGTTTTGCTGGACATAAGCAGGATAGAGCTCGGGATGGCAGAAAAACGTTGCATTTGATATACCGTGTCCATGTGTTCGCAACCACATTGAAAGCTTTCTACGAACCCTCGTACCGCCATGTTAGCTCCGAACTGAAAGCGTCCTCTCCTCCAGATCCATGCCGTACTCGACTCAGAGACCTATCAGACCGAGACCACGGCGTCTTCTACGCTGAGGGACGCTTCCAGAAGACTTGTGATGCTTCCGTCGTGAGTGGGTGCCATATCATAAGCTTGCCTCATCCGTGGAATTGCCTCGAATACCCACCCCGTAGCCTCTGTGGAACAGCAGCAACCTTGATAGCCTCCGAGCAGTGTAGCAGCGTTGCGGTCCCAATGAGGGTTTACGGATGTGTTGAGCCGCACGCTGGAAGGGAACCTGGCGAGACAGCGATTGAGATCTCGGCCAGGAGGGAAAGCCAGGATGGCGCCGTCTCGGCTGTCGGTTTTGTGGAGAGGGAAAAACCCGGGGAAAGCGGTCGTTTGGTCGACTGTCGCCGTTCCCCAGCGCACAGCACACGACTCCTGTGCTTCGACGTTGCGACACTTCGACTTCCGCTCAGACAGCCAGAGGCTCTTGTCGGCGCCCGTCGACCTCGCATTCGACGCCGCAAGGGAGTCCGGAAGCCAGCAGACAGAACCTCGGTCCATTGGCACGTGCGTCACAGAGACAGCGTGCTCGAGCTTCGGCGGGGAGACGAGCGCACCAGCCTTCGACACTGGGACTCCGCCGTATACCACGTCCGTCGAGCATTGCCGCAACCTGACGAGCGGGCCATTGGGGCCACATCTCCTTCGACATGTCGTGGAAAAAGTCGGAGATGCTGATGGACACCATCAAGCATTACTCCAAGTTCCCCGCGACCGGCGTGAGCCTCAGGCAGATGGTACAGTTTGGAGAGAGACCCTCAACAGGTATGGGCTGGCACTCGAGCGCTTGCTCATCGTCGGACTGCTCGGTATCGTGTGCTAATTCGGCGTCATGGATCAGGCACGCTGTTCAGAGCATCCCAGTTCCTCTCCGAAGAACTGCCCATCCGACTAGCACACCGCGTGCAGGAGCTCGGCGACTTGCCCGATGGTCTCAATGAGATGCCCTCGATCAAGCGGGTGCAGGAGTGGTACGCTCAGTCGTTCGAGGTGGGTCGAAGCTGACTGTTCCCCGCGTACTTGACCTGTGACTCACTCGTCTGAATAGGAGATAACGACTCTACCTCGACCGAGCCTCTCGCAAGAAGTAAAAGAGCGCCTTCTCAAACCCGCAAAGCAGAACACAAGAGGGTCGAAGATACTCAGCCAGACGACCCATAATCCTAGCATCAAGAGAGGCCAGTACAAGTCGCAACAAGAGCCGAGCAACGGCAATGGCAGCGGCAACGGTGAGTCGAAGAAGGCTGTTACAAGTAGAAGGTACTTTGCAGCAGCAGACGATGGGCAAGATTGGCCTCCAGAACTAAACGACTACAATCGCCGCTTCGCAGACACCCTCGACAAGATCAAGCGGCGGCACGACAGTGTCGTGACTACAATCGCTCAGGGGATACTCGAGTACAAGCGCAAACGGCAGCGGATGCAGATCGACCACAACATTCAAGCTTTCCTCGACAGGTTCTACATGTCACGTATAGGCATTCGAATGCTGATTGGGCAACACATCGCGCTCACCGATCAGAAACACAACACCGACCCGAATTACGTGGGAATCATCTGCACCAAGACGAATGTGCGAGACCTGGCACAAGAAGCCATCGAAAACGCACGCTTCGTGTGCGAAGACCACTACGGCCTCTTCGACGCCCCCAAGATCCAACTAGTATGCAATCCAGAGCTCAGTTTCATGTATGTGCCCGGACATCTGTCCCACATGCTGTTCGAGACACTCAAGAACTCCCTCCGCGCCGTGGTCGAGACTCACGGTCAGGACAAAGAGGAGTTCCCTGTGACGAAGGTTGTCGTCGCAGAGGGAAAGGAAGACATCACGATCAAAATCAGTGACGAGGGCGGTGGGATACCACGAAGCGCCATCCCGCTCGTGTGGACGTATATGTACACGACGGTAGACCAGACACCCAATCTGGACCCAGACTTTAACAAGAGCGATTTTAAGGCACCCATGGCAGGGTTCGGATACGGATTGCCGATCAGTAGACTATACGCGAGGTATTTTGGAGGGGACTTGAAGTTGATTAGTATGGAAGGGTGAGTCTTCTGCCACTTGTCATCGAAGCCCCACAACCTTCATCAGACGTTAACACGAACGTCGCGCCCCACAGATACGGCACGGACGTATACCTTCACCTCAACCGGCTCTCGTCCTCGTCCGAGCCTCTGCAATGACAACGACCAGTCATGAGGGATGAATGGAGTCTCCCAGTCATAGGCAGCGACACTCGCATCGTGACATCATCCCCGGGATTGACGCGCGTCGGAAGACAACAGACGATGCAGAGCCTGACCATGGCGACCGTGGCGACCAAGGCCATGCGCCTGAAAAACGTCAGGCAAGAGCCCCGCGAGGTCAGCGAGAGGAGACAGGTCGGCGACGCCGAGAGCATGGTCAATCAGATCAGTCCGGAGAGCGGGACGGAGGCCCAGGGCGCCAGGTGGTGGCGCAACGTCGGCATGGAGGAGGGCTTGTAGAGTAGGAAGACGCGAGCGTTTGGACAAGGGTGTACGGAAACGGGTGTACATATGCGTCGATCTCTGTAAACCGGAACATTGCATGTTTTCTGACCGTCTTTGAAGTGACGAGCTGCTGACTTGAACACCACTGCCTCCATCCATCGGACCTTCCCGACCGCTTCTCAGTGGGATACCCATCGGTGTCGTTCAGTCACAGATTCTGACGCGCCTCTGAAAGTGCAGACTGATATCCCCCCCCCCGGGCCCCTTTCTAGCTTGAACCCACTGCGGCCAGCAAACAGCGAGCAGAGAAACGTGAACCTCCCACCAGAGTTCCAGCGAAGCTGCTCGGACGACCAAAAGGCAAGAGCTGGGATTCAGGGGTTTGCAGGATGGGTCCGGCTGTTGACGGCCAGCCCTGGCGGCGCCTGGTCTCCTAGCCTTTGATGGCCGGCTCTGCGGCTGGTCGTCTGAGCCGCACTCCGCTCAGAGCGAGAGGAGTCCGAGCTTCCACCAGCGTGCTTGCGTGTGCAGACGGTATGATACGGTGGTCCGCTGGGGGGTGGCAACGTGCTGCGCTGCGCGCGAGCGAGCACGTCTCGAAGCCGCAGCGGCGCTCTGGCGGCCCCGGCTTTCCCACGACAGTGCCAGCGCACCGGCCGTGCCCGTCCGAAACCACGAGCCGCTCATCTCGACGCCTCGCCTCGCTGCCTGCTGCCACTGCCACTCGCCTCAGACGAGCCGTGCGCACCGCCCTGCCCGTCCCGCTTCGACCCGGACCCCGGCGCAGGCTTCGGCACCGCTTTTGCGTGGGCGTCGTCGCGCTCGCCGCTGTTGCCGTAGTCGTCGGCCCATTTGCGCGGCGTGGAGTCGGGGGCAAAGCCGGCGAGGAGCTTGGTGAAGCGGAGGCGTGTTTGAGGGATCGACTGTGTGCGCAACAACGTGAGAGTTAGCACGAGCGCACTGGGGGCAGGCGGTGGGAGGGAGTGGCCAGGTAGGTCAGGGCACAGTTTTGAAGGGGGGGAGAGAGGGGGAGGGCGAGCGGGAGGTATGGGCCACCGACCTCGTTGGCTTGCTGCGAATGCCAGATGAGCATCTCGTTGCTCTCCAGTATCTTGGCCGCGCGGGTCCGCTGCTCGCGCTCCTCGAACTTCTCGTCGCTGGCTTCGGCGGCGAAGGCGGCCTGGTCGGCTGCGCTCATGCTTGTGCTGGGGCGGGCCCGGGAGCCGGGCGTGTTGGCGGTCGGGGGGAAGGGTGGTGGCTTGTGGCTCGGACGGTTGCGCGCTTGACGGTCTTGCTGGAGGGGAGTGTAGGACATGGTGAGTGCGGCGAGCGGGGGGGCTTGGAGTTTCGAGGTACAGAGGAACCGTGAAGGGTAAGATGAGATGCCACTATATCAGGAACGAGAGGCATCGAA
>NAJN01001603.1:0-10185 GCA_005059845.1 Cryomyces minteri
CCGTGACAGCGTCGCTCCGGTACGAGGACGGGAAGAGACTGAAGGGGATGGGGACTCGGGCGTCAAAGTCCAGATTGGCGGGAGTCGCGGCGCTCCTTCTTGAATGCCTCTCGAATCGTTACTAGAACAACTCGAAAGGAAGACAAGAAAGAACTTCTTGGCTCCTTTGGGAACTGAAGTTTGGAGGGTGGAGAAGGTGAGCAGACAGTGATGCCAGCCTGCACGATCCGGTCTCTGGAATGGAGGGGTGGTAGATAAGAGCTTTGTGTATGCGGGTTGAGCGTGGTGCGCCGGCGAGGAATGGGGAGGAAGGAAGGGTGAGTGGAGGGTGGAGCGAGGTGTAGGCTGATTTGTCTGCTCTGGCGTGAGTGGCAGGGAAGCTTGCAGTGTTGTTTGTTTACGATCGCCTCCAGATCTAGCAGCAAGCGTCCCGGCTAGCGCTGCTTCACACGAGCTGAGTGCTTACGCGAGCTCTGGGAGTTCCTCTCGACTTGTCGAACGTCGAGTTTCACGGTTCACCACGACCACGACGTTTGAAGATTCGACGGAGAAGCGACGGGCAGCAGGCGGGTGCACGCGGTTCGTGTGTCTTGGAATGAATGTTCCCTCTTCGCGCCGAGTTCTCGGAGAGAGCACACGAAGACCTGTCTGTATGCGTGCCTCAGCCCAAGAGTCCGCAATGTGCCCACCCGCATCACTCGTGGTGCATGGCCGTTGGACCACATTGACGTTCGGGCACTGGTCCAAGCAATCCATCAAGAAACCATGCCCGTCTCAGCTGAGACGAGTGCGCAGTCCTGCAGACTCCCAGCCTCCCCAGTGAGAGATGGATGGTCAACTGGACCTTGAACCCTGCGACAGGGATGGAGCTCATGCAGATGCATGTGGCTTGCTGGTCGGGCAACCACTCGCTTGTCGCAAGAATCAATTGACCCTTTGATATGGCGTTTGCTTCGAGAGGGAGAGAGCACTGCCAATCACCAACCGCGTGAGACTGCACTGCGCTGTATTGTTGTAGAGCCTCCCGGGCCCCTCTCGAGCTGCCATCTCTGGCGGGCAGAAGTGTGCAGCTCAGCGGACGGAAAAGGTCCACGTAAATTCAAGCTTTTAGCAACTTACACCCTTTCAAGCGCTGCAAAATCCTTCATCCAGCCTTGCGCAAACGCCCACGTCTCGAAAGGAGATGACCCTCAATGAACCGATCGCTCCAGATCTCCTTTCTAGACTGTCCCTAGAAGTTCAGTCCCAGATCCTCAGCGATAAAGTTGCCCATATCCCAAGCGCCCATATCCGCCGGCAAGAACCCCTGCAAAAGACTATCCGGATCATTACCCTGATTGCCATTGACCGCAAAATTCCCCACAGCATCCAGATCCGTCCAGCTGAAATCGCCCATTTGCTCCGTAATCGCCGGACTCGTGTCAGTCATCTCCTCCAGGCCACCACTTCCAGTCGTCGCGGGCGTCGAGACGGGCCGGTAGGGGTTCTGCAGCGTCGTGGCACTTTCACGCTCTTGCTTCCGGTACTGCGACTTTCGAGAATGCGTTTGGTCGACTTTCGCCCAGAGAAGCTCGAGCAGCTGCGAGTAACGGTTGCCGAGATGCTGCGTTCCTACGCTTGAGCGCTGCAGGCGGGAGACGGTCTCTTTGACCATGGAACGGACGGAGCGCTCCTCGTCGGCGGACATGACGCCTACGCAGCGAGCGCGGTAAAGGAAGACGCCCGAGTAGATGGTGTAGATGTAGAAACGAAGAGGCATATATCTCAACATACTAAGCGGGGTCAGTCAGTCGGCTGAGATGCGTGTATGAGGGCCTGCGGTCGGCGTTGGAAATCGCTATCGTTGACTCACTTCTCCGGGTCCACAAAGTTGTTCACAGTCGTCAGCAGGCCCTTCGCTGCATCCAGACCCTCGTAGATGAACCTTGCATCGCCAACCGCGCCGACGTTGTTGAAGAAGATGCGACCTGGAGATTGGTGGTTGGGCCCGTGACCAGCTTGGGCGACTATAGTTGGCAAAGCGCGGCGGATAGTCGCCTGAAAGGCGAAGGCATTCGTGTAAAGGCGGAGATAATCGTAGGACATGAGTAAAGTGGCTTTCAAATGCGGTGCACCTACCAGCTTAGGTCAGCTCATATGTGGGTCGTGCCGTTGGTTGCATCGGGAGGCTTACAAGTCAAAGTTCCCCAAACGCTCTTCCATCCATATATGGCGCTCCGAAAATCGTCAATGTACTTGATGTAGCCCCCACTTAAGTGAGATCTGAAACTCGATCCTGGGTTAGAATATAGAACATCGTGCACGTTGCTGAACAGCATCGTTAGCTCCAGCGTTGCCTGGAAGATGCTGGCGTAATCTTCATCACCCGGAGTCTGTGGCTGGAGTAACGGGAAGTCCTCCTTGCGGAGAGTCGTGAGCGGACCGGGGCCTCGGGACCAGAAAGCACGCCCAATGCGTATGGAGATCTGGCGATCTGAGATGTAACAAGCTGTGCAGCACCAGAACATTAGCCAAAAGAGATTTACTGTCGTAGAGTAGCTCCGAGTCTGACTACGTACCTGTCCAGACGAGCCTCTTGCGCGAAAATTGCGGATCCTTGGTCTCGCCCACTAACCGGAAAGCGTATCTGTCCAGTCCTAAAAAGTACCCTACCCTCAAGGCCGTGCCGACGTGCATCCAAGCTTCTCGATCCTCTTCTCCTCTGCCAACTTGGCCTGCCTTACCCTTCTGAGTGTACGGCGTCCATTCCGCTAGTAGGAGGAGCGCTTCCACAGCTTCGACGCCACCCTTTCCACCAGCAGCTAGATCAGAGACGAGTTTTTGCATGTACGAGGCGCAAGCTGCGTAAGTCTGAGGCTCTGCGACGATGTCTTTGGAGGCAATAACTAGAATGGCCGTGAGTAGATGAGGCTCCCCTTCGGCAACCGAGGCGAGATTTGAAGGGTCGAAGGTTGCGGGAGGGACCAAAGGGAAGTATGGGTGGTAAGTGTCTTTGTAGTGACGAACTAGGTGCCGAATGGTAGGTACCGTGAGATGTCCATCGCTTACAAGGTGGTAGTTCAGATCCCGGTAGAGACTCGACGGACTCCTCTCGAACAAGGGCATTGAACCCATTCCTGTCGTCGCGGGGTCGAGGTTCTCTTGCTGTGTAGCTATAGCCCTTCGATGATTTGAGTTCTCCTCCTCGCCGTTCGACGCGATCTGCGCCAGTATGCCAAGCGCGTCAGATGGGTTCTGTAGATTGCTGAATGGCATGTTCTCCACAGGCGAGCCTGAAGACCCTCCAGCTGGTGTCTCGGTGCTTCGTCCATGCTCATGGTCTCCGTTGTCCATTTCCGAAGACCCATTGTCAATCTGGTGGCTGCCGTAGACATTCGGAGGACCTCTAGGCCGATGTAGTTGGATGCCGAATGTGCTAAGTAACGGCCCGTTCGAGGGCTCTGTGGATGTCTCTGGTCCATTGCTGTAGGTGCCTACGTTTCCCAGGCCATGGAACGTGCTGCCGTCGTCCTGCTCTTGCATGTATGTTGCTCCAGCCATGTCTACGGGCTGTAGCCCATGTGGCAGAGTCGATCTTCGTACACGACGCCCTCCACGATTGGAGCTTCCCAAGATGCACTCGAGACCTTCGCGTTTGCATCGGAGGCAAGGGACTCGAGTCGCGCCGTCTTCGGTCTCCCTGTTGGCAGTCAGGCTCATCCGTTAACTGCGCGTCCGGCGCACAGCACTCACAGATGGCATCGCGACTTGCGCTTCCTACAGTTCAGGCAGGCCTTGTTTGTCCTCTTGACCTTGGCGCCATCGTCGACTCTGGGCGTCGAAGGCGTTTCTGACAGCGGCGCGGAAGGATCCATTCGGATTGTGGGTCATACATGTTGGCCAGCATCGGCACGCAACCTGGCGAGACGCAGCTGAAGCGGTCCGTTGAATCAGCCTTCGGCAAACGCGGGGAATGGAATCGCGGAGGACACGGCCTGCATGCGGACTGATCAAGGCCGAGGGTTACTAACCACGCTACATATCTAGACTTGCATCCGCTGTACGATGGACCACTGTGCTGCTCTGTCGAATTGACTCGGCATGGCATCCAACGATATATCAGGCCGTTTGGCCCTTGTGACTGGAGCTTCAGGCGGGTAGTCGATCCTATACATTGCACCTGTCGTGTCCATCAGTCACTGACACTCTCCAGTATCGGTGCAGCATGTGCGAAAGGACTCGCTGATCGCGGCGTTGATCTAGCCCTCACCTATTCTTCGAACCTATCATCAACAGAGAACCTGCAGAAGACGCTACAGCAACAATATCCGAAAGCTAGAATCACCATCCACAAAGCCGACCTAGCATCTGCAGAAGAGACTACCGAGCTATGTAAAGAGGTGCAAACGGAGCACGGCAGAGCAGTCGATATCCTCATCAGCAATGCAGGCTATGGAAAGAGGATACGAGATGTCTCAGATATCCCACTGTCAGAGTTCGACCATACCATCAATGTGAACCTCCGAGCGCCGTTCGTACTGGTGAAAGGTGTAATAGAGGGGATGAAAGCGCAGAGATGGGGTCGCATCGTCTTCGTATCCTCCATCGCAGCTTACGGTGGCGGAGTAAATGGATGTCGTGAGTTGTGTTGACCCTCTCGCACAAGACTCGCGGCTGACGTTCGTCTAGACTATGCAGCTTCCAAGGGTGGCGTCACGGGCATGATGAAGAATCTCTCCACAACTCTAGCACCCTACAACATCTCTGTCAACGATGTAGCGCCGGCAATGATTGGCAACACTGGAATGATACCCGACGGAAACTTCCTTCCTGGACTTGCCGATTCGATTCCATTGAAGAGGCTGGGGGAGCCGGCGGAGGTAGGTGATGCTGTAGTTATGTTCGCGACGAACGGCTACACGACAGGACAAAGTCTCATAATGGCCGGTGGTCTGAAGTAAGGAACAATGCTTGGAAGGCGTCTGATGGCTAGCACGTCTGGCGGAATTGCCGGACAGCAGCTTCACACGGCATTGGTGAGCTCCCAGCATATTGAAGAAAGTACAGTGCCAGCTCAGAGTCTTTGGTGTAGGGAAATGGTAGAGGGCTTGGCGCCAAACAGCTGTTACATACGTCAAGCAATGTTCTAGAGTCGTCAATGCTGGATATGGTGAGCTTCATTGTCTACTGTCCGAGGCGCAAATCGCCAAGTCTCCAGTGAATGCGAGCCAAGATGCAAACAGCACTCTCTGTTCACCACATATGGTGATCTCTAAACGCTCCATGAAACAGGTCTATCGCTACCGTCAGCATGGACGGTGCACAACATTCTCTTTTTCGAAGTCGGCCTCCATTTACCCGAGATGCACTTTCAAAGGCCGACCCCACAAATCTCAAAGGCCGACGCAATGGGATTCTCCCGGCATCTCTCATCACAGCTGAATGTGGAAACATACTCCAATTGCACGTCCGACCAACACACAATTGACTCTAAATATTAGCAGACCCAGACTCAACACCCTTGCCAAGAAGATGTCGCCCTTGAAGTCTGCGTTGCTCGTAGGAGGCATCACACACGCACGGAAAGAGTGGGAAGATTGCAGTTCGCTGTTGAAGTTACAAGTCAGTCTCTGACCTAAACCGATCCAACAGGACTTATACTGACAGACGCCGTGGCAGGAGTATCCGTGGGGCTCTCGAGAAGAGTTCCTAGAAAAGTGCAGGAACGGCGACTATGACGATGTATTTGTGATATATCGAAGCAACGACTCCACTTCAGTAAGCTTCCTCTCACATGTAGTCCTCCGGCATTGGAGCGAGGGCAGAGAACTGACACTGTTTTCCACAGATCACTGGCCCGTTCGATAAAGAACTCGTTTCCGCCCTACCCTCCTCGCTAAAATACGTTGTCCACAATGGCGCCGGCTACGACAACATCCACATCCCCTCGTGCACCGAACGTGGAATCCTCGTCTCCTCAACCCCAGTCGCCGTAAATGACGCCACCGCAGACATCGCCATCTTCCTCATGCTCGGCGCTCTTCGCCGCATCACCATCCCATTTACCGCAGTTCGGAAAGGCGACTGGCGAGGCAAAGGGTTCGCCCTCGGCCATGATCCCAAGGACAAAGTACTCGGTGTGTTGGGCATGGGCGGGATAGGAAGAGCGGTGGCGCATCGGGCGAGGGCGTTCGGCATGAGCATACAATACCACAACCGGCATGCATTGAGTGAGCAGGATGCTGGTGGGGCGAAATATGTCAGCTTTGAGGAGCTGATAAAGACGAGTGATGTGTTGAGCTTGAACTTGAGTTTGAACGAGAAGACTAGACACATCGTCTCAGAGAAAGAATTTTCGATGATGAAGGATGGTATGACTCCCTTCTTCTATAGTGTCCTGTGACGGGCCAGCCCACCCCTCTATCCTAACTAACTCCTCCTGCTCTCAGGCGTCATAATAGTCAACACAGCGCGCGGTCCTATCATCGACGAAGCCGCCCTCGTCGCCGCTCTTGAATCCGGCAAAGTCTACTCCGCCGGCCTCGACGTCTTCGAAGAGGAACCCAATATCCACCTGGGTCTGCTGGAGAACGAGAACGTGGTGCTGCTGCCGCACATTGGGACTGCAACGTTCGAGACGCAACGGGACATGGAACTGCTTGTGCTGGAGAATTTGAGGGCGGCCGTGGAGAAGGGAGAGTTGGTTACGCCGGTTGCGGAGCAGAAGAAGGCGTGAGTGTGGTGGGGATTTATTTGGATGGAGATGACGGGATATGTATATACGATGGGCTGTAGAGGTATAGGTGTATTTGACTGCAGGGGTTTTCTTGATATAGTTCGAATGGTAGATGGGCCCGAGGGTACAGTTGGGTTGGATTTCAAACGATGTGCCGATTACCATTTGGAGTCTGAAGGAAGTAGTATACAAAGATCAAGCTGCTCATGGTTTCCTACTATAAAGACAACGAGTGACTTTCTAATTTGTGCTCTCTCTGTGTGGTTCTCAAGAAAGTCACGATATTCTACATGCCGTAACGCTTACTACCTTCCCCACCGCAACACACCACTTCTCTACTCCCTGACCACAACGCGGTAACAACAACGAACGCCACCTAGCAAAGGCACGCCGACACCTACCTTCATGCCCGTCATCTGGCCAGCACTAAAACTCCCGTGTTCCGGACAGCTCGCAACAAAGCTAGGAGACGACGCCGTGACAGTCGCAGTCTACGCACAGGACGTATTCGAGCCTTTTCCAGCGGCACTGTTGAAGGCAGCCAGTTGCTCGCGCCGCAGCACAAAGGACGTCCCGCCGGTGGTGGTGAAGGTGTTCGCAGTGTTGCCGCACGCTGAAATGTGAAGCTACGTGAGGGGTACAGGGAGCAAGACATGATGGGTATGGATCGCTTGTGAAGAGACACTGATTGACGTTCCTTCTCGAAGACATCCTGAAGGATTGCAATTGGTGCTAGCGACACGTTCGGCCTACTAATTGCGACAATTTGTCCTGAGAATAGACGACGAGAGACGATGGAGAATGTTGCGAGGATGTGGGCAAAGCTTCGCGACACCACACCACGTGACTTCCTCTCCATGATTCCTTTTGTACGTTGTCGATTGTTAAGGAATATTTGCGCCCTGTGAGACTTGGTTCCGTTGTTGAGTGTCGATTGTGATTGGCCAGAACTTTGCCGAGTTCGTCAAACCATCAGGATACCTACTTGGCTGGGCTCACATTAGCCTTCAGAGGCCGATGAAGCGTTTCAAACACCGTTAGGTACTGCTCCCTCTACGATGCTCTTCTATGACCACCACTATCGACATCCGCAGTTGTTCGTAGCGATGTAGTCAGTCTAGTTTTGGATGGCGGGAGCACGGCTTTCTGTGGCTTTAAGGACTTTATAACCTTGAGAACAACAAGTAGAGATCACAAGGACAGTGAAGTGTCGGAGAGATGGACACCAACTGAGTTCAAGACTCTTTGCTTCACAGGGCTGTTCAGAGATGTTAAGCTCCCCTACGGGTTCCACTCTACCAACGGACAGTGTTTGTGCGCAATGGAGCCGTCAACGGTAGAACCACAACTGCAACAACGCGAAGATGACCAGGAACAGGAGCAACGAAATCATCGTGCGGTAAGACGATGAGGATAGAGAACGTCGAGGAGTATGGAGGATTCTTAGCTCATAGACAGTGTGTCCAAAAGCTCTTCAAGATTTCTCTGTCGGTTCTGCTCTCACTCTGGAACCCTCAAATGGCGCCTCATGGACGCTCGCAAGGCACTACCTGCTCGTCCAGCGTTCGAAACCGAGGCGACCTATCGGATAATTCATGTGTCTCTGAAAGAAACAAGCACCTGCCGGCAAATAATGTGAGTACGATAGGCCGGCAGAAAGGGCTATGGTTAGGCTTAGACTGACTTCGGACCACGTACCTACCCAGGCTCGCTTTCTTCTTGGGTATGGATCATTCTGCGCCACTACATCTCGAGAAGCGTCAAGGAATCGCGCACATGCGTGGCATAGGCTCTTCCCTACGAGTACGAGTCAAGGTCGAGTGAGAGACCTCGTCGGCAGATGGAGTGGGCAGAATGTGGTGTATGTTAGGTCTCACGGCTTCTGCAGCGCTCGGCGCCCCCGCGTTCTCTCCGCAAAGTTCTCCCGCAAATCACAGACCGACACTCGTAAAGCACATGCCGATCTCTACTACCACCTCGACTCTTCACGTTGAGGTTGACATTACCCCGGAGTACTCTGACATCTTGACCCGCGTCTGCCGACACTCCCTGTTGTATCGGCCTTTGCATGAGGTGTGATTCTTGAGTAGTATTTCCGTATAAGACTGTCGTGTTTCCTCCTCACTCTCAGCTCAACAAGTCTCTATATCGGTCCCACTCCTCTTTTACCATCCATCAACAGTCGTTTGGTTGCTTAGACGAGCGAGTGTTCACATTCCAAAGTAGTCTCATCCTTTCCCGCCCGTTGTTGGAAAGACAAGCAACTCCAAGCCTTTGGCGGCGTTCGAGTCAAGCTATCGCCATGGCAGGCTCTAAGTCCAAAGTTGGCGGCGTATTCGCCGACATCAAAACCTATAGACGGTCCTATCTCTTGACAGCGGTTGCATCCTTCGGAGGAATGTTGTTTGGGTGGGACACTGGCCTTATTGGCGGTGTCCTGTCCATGACCGCCTTCCAAAAGTCTTTCAACCTTGGCAACTCGAAGTCTGCTGCGTACGCGAACTTATCCGGAAACATTGTCTCTGTCCTCCAGGCCGGCTGCTTCTTCGGAGCAATGAGCTCTTTCTACCTCAGCGACAAGCTCGGGCGGAAGAGAGCGCTGATACTAGCGGACATTATATTCCTCATCGGCTCGGTAATACAGACTACTTGTGGAATCAACACCACCAGCCTTGGTCAGCTCTATGCTGGTCGGGTCATCGGCGGGTTTGGTGTTGGACTCATCAGTGCAGTGGTGCCGACATATATCGGAGAGAATGCGAACAAGGAGATTCGTGGGCGCTGTATTGGCACTATGCAACTCTTCAAGTGAGTAGACTACGGCTCATCTCGAACCGTCCTAGAACAGGCGACTGACTTTTGTTCAGTGTGACCGGGATAATGCTCTCATATTTCGTCAACTACGGCGTCAATCTCAACATACCAGGTGACAGCGCTAAGAAATGGCGAATCCCCTTCGCTCTACAGATGCTTCCTGGTGTACTCTTGCTTGTGGGTATTGTCTTTCAGAACGAGTCACCTCGCTGGTTGGTCGAGAAGAACAGACATGCGGAAGCCAGAAGTGCCCTTGCCCGTGTGCGATCCAAGTCTTGGGAAGACCCCAGTGTGGTGCAAGAGCTTGACGAGATTATTGAGGATTTCATGGGCCACGAAAAGATGTCTCTCAAGGCGCAACTCAAGGCTGCTTGTGAGAGCAAGAGAATGTTTTACCAGTGTTCCATGGCCGTCATTCTCATGTTTTGGCAACAGTGGACGGGCACAAACTGTGGGTTACAGTACTCTCTCAATGTACACTGCATCGGCTAACATTGCTTAGCCATCAACTACTACTCGCCTCAGATCTTCGCATCTATCGGGCTCAAGGGAACCTCCGCGGGTCTTTTCGCTACTGGAATCTACGGCGTCGTCAAAGTGGTCTTGACAAGTCTCGGTCTCATGTTCATGACTGAGCAGGTTGGGCGCAAATGGTC
>NAJN01001604.1:0-10185 GCA_005059845.1 Cryomyces minteri
ACGGTTGAATTGCAGTCTGGGTACACCGACAAGGGCGGACACCACAGTGGTGATTTTCTCCGCATCTCACACATCATACGGAACGTCCAGAATGACGGAGTCATCCTACGTGGAATCAGACTTCGTCGCACCATGTTCTTCAATGGCATGCTGGAAAGGAAGCTCAATGAAGTTGCAATAGTGATCCACAGTGATGCGGACGATGCCCGTCCAGCCTTGCAGCAAGGACTAGAAGAAGTGTCTCTGGAGGAGGTGGTAGCGGTGAGGGAACTGATTCTTACCAATCACAAGTTTCCCTCTCTTAGCTTCCGAGATGAAGTCTTCTGGAACGGAAAGCCCATATGGGCAACTAACCTGCTTGACATGGACTACAAGACACAGGCGCCTCTCGTATGTCGATGGGTCGTCAACTACGTCTACGAAGATCCTACTACGAGAAAGAAGGGTCTCCTAGGTCACACTATGATCCGAACTCTTCAAGAAGCTGAGTGTGACGAGAAACTTAGCATTCCGGACAGCGAACTGAGGTCTCAGTGGAGAAACGACAATGCGAAAGAACAACTCTCTCATCACCGTGAAGAGAAGGAAATGGCCAATCAACTTAAACGCTATAGGGCTCAGAGAAGAAACAGAAGCAACGCTAAGCTTGAGCAAGCGATGTCGGGCTTGAGCATTGCGGATGCCATGGATGTTGACGACCCAGGTACATCGATCACTCCATCGAGGACTCCACTGGAAGAGGTTGTCGACCTTACGATAGACCAAGATAAAGAAGAGATCGAAACGATGGAAAGCGAGAAGATCACAAGACATCTCTCCAGCCGTGGGACCTATGTGCGCCACATGAGGACATCCTGTGTGGAGAGTTTCACACCCGCGCCAGCAAAGACCACCCAAGCAGCAATCAATCTAGATGATGAATGCGCCCCAACTTCAGTCTCTAGGAAGCGCGTCCGATTCGAAGAACCTCCGTCAAATTTGGCGTCGACGAAGCGCCCGACCTTGCGTATTTCGTCTCTGCCGGACGAGAGCCAAATTCTCGAGTTCTCAGTGAACACTCATCAGCCATCGGATGCCAGCCCCCTAAAGCGAGCAGGCCCCGCGATTTCGCCCCCTGAAATCACCTTCATCGACGTGTTCTCCGGGGCTGGAGGCGTCTCTCGCGGCGCAATCTCTGTCGGACTCAAAATTCGTAGCGCTATCGACTCTGACAAAGCTGCGTGCGATACTTATATCGCGAACTTTCCAGCTACCAATGTCTTCCAAATGCTAGTACAGGACTTCCCACCTCCAGACTTCGATTGTTATCATGTAGTTGCACACTTCTCGCCGCCTTGCCAGTACTTTTCTCCGGCGCATACAAGAGCTGGTCAGAATGACGACGCGAACACAGCAGCACTATTCACCCTCAGCCCTCAACTGTGCAACGCTCGACCTTATGTTGGCACGATGGAAGAGACCTCCGGCCTCATCACGCATCACCGAGAGTATATGCATGCAGCTATTCAGATGTTCACCCACAATGGTTGCAGCGTCGTCTGGAAACTTTGCAACTTCGCAGAATACGGCCTTGTTCAACCACGCAAGCGCGTTTTGCTCATGTTCGCAGCGTGAGTTTCCTCGCCAATCCTCCCTTCTTGTTTGTGTGTGACTAACTTGTGGCCGACTAAGACCGGGCTGTCCTCTGCCTCCACTGCCTATCCCGACTCATGGTCCAAAGTCTCCGAGCCGTCGACCCTTCGTGACAATTCACGAAGCCATATCCAACATCCCAGTAGACTCGCCGTACCACGTCCCTGAATTCTACTCTGTAGCCGATCGCAGGAGGCCATATAACCCTCACCAGCAACTGAAAGGCTGCATTCTCACCACAGGTGTGAAAGGCGCCCACAACTACCACCCCAGCGGCCTGCGCAAATGGACAGTCCACGAGCTCGCGCGCTTACAGGGCTTTCCGGACGAGCATGTGTGGGGAGAGAAAGGAGCGATCAAACAGATCGGCAATGCATTCCCGCCAGTCATCGCGAAGTGTTTCTTGGCGAGTGTCAAGAACGTGGCGGAGCAGATCCTTTGTGAGATCGCTGGCGCACCGGCAGAGATAAGACAGACGAGCAACAGGGTTGAATGGAAGCCGGCGCCTGGATCTCAGTGGGTCAGAAAAGACCAGACAGTTGCAATCTAGACTCACCAAGGTTGATGAAGGAGGGCTGTCGTCTCAGGTCCTGTCCTTGCACGTCTCATTCGAGCTCTTCTATCACAGACGCGGACAGTTGTGTTAAAGGATCATACATCGTAACTGTTCAATGTCTTCTGTTCGACATGCCCTTCCGAAAGTGGGGAGTCTTCTTTGGATTTCCTTACACTTGCTCCACTCCAATCATGTCCGCAGGAGCCTTCGTTGCTAGGCACGGTTGTCTGGTGCTGTCACTGTCAGTTGCCCTTCCCGTGCAAGAACCTTTTCTCAGACTCTCAGTACGCACAGTAACACATTTCCCTCCGTAAGCACGTCTCTCTAGCAATTAAACGATTCAAAGATACCTCCAGCTCACTCCATTCCGTGCTCGATTTGCCTAGCCTTGCGCTCCAGCCTCCCAATTTGACGTCATTCCTCGCCCATAAAGGACGTTCGAACGCTTGGCGTCTTGTCTTTCTGCATCGTCAGCACATCTCCCGTTACGCTCAATGGAACCTCGTCGTCGTAGCTTCCAGTGACTTTGCTCTCGCTCTCTCTGTGCTTCTCCTTATAACAGCGTCGTTTCGCGCACCCTTCGTCCCGATCTTCGCCTCCTTGCCTCCAACCTCCTTGCCTACACTCCCACCTTCTCAACCCCCGACCTCGCTTCTCCGCCTCTGTTCTTTCAACCCCAACAACTTGTACCTGAGCCCTCCAAACGTTGCTCCCTCCAGACTTCCCCTCTCATGACTCATCCAGCCCGCCTCCCGGAACGGCGCCCGATTCCTCGATCCAGCCACGTCAGGCCCACTCATCGGTTCGCTCTGCAGCTCCGAGTCCCGACACGGCTCCGTGTCTGGCCGTAGCTCCTGCCAGACCCTCCGCTCTCGCCGTGTTCTCTGCTCTCACTACGTGCTTGGCTCCCTCCTTCGCACCGTACGAGATGTGTGCGAGGAGTCGCGGCGTGCGCGGCATGGCTTATGGGAATGGAGGAGAAGCAAGGAGAGAGAAGGACGACGAGGACGAACACTGCAACGTGGCGCGTAACATGGCATGACGGCACAAAGGCATGAGGTTTGGCATCGAGTGTGGCGACGTAGGAATCGGCTCAACGCGGGTACGAGTGTTTGGCTGGCCGGTGAACTGACTGATGGACTGGTTGACTCACTGGCTGACATCCGTTGCCGACGGACACAAAGGCTACGAGTTAGAGAGTACAGGAGCAAGGCTGCCAGGTTTGACGACTCTCGGGACAAGCAAACCAGGGGCTAGTCGGTTCCCCCAGAAGGGGGCTTGCAAGTTCGACAGGAGACACAACTCGGAAGCGAACAAGACAGACGTTGAGGGAGTCAAGCAAGCTAAGGAGAAGCTTGGTTAGTCACGGACTCGACCATAAGGGGCGTTCTTCTAGTAGAGTGTGGTTTTTGTAT
Organism: Cryomyces minteri; assembly: GCA_005059845.1. Lineage (NCBI taxonomy): Eukaryota > Fungi > Ascomycota > Dothideomycetes > Cryomyces > Cryomyces minteri. The sequence goes on from NAJN01001604.1 coordinate 3,604, forward strand.
TAGTCTGTGTTCTGTCTACCACGGAAGTGTAATGCGCAGCGCTCTTCAAGCAAGGGATGGGGTATATAAGGTATGCAAATATCCATCATTCTCTCCTCCTGCAGTTTGGTCAGGACGTGGGGTGCGAGTGGTGAGAGCCCGCTGGAGGGGAAGGAAAATCCAGCGAGGGTGTTCCGGGAATGGCTCATGATCGTGTGAGGTCCAGGGTAGGCAGATTGGTGGAATCGTGAGAGGGGTGTGGTGATCGAGAGCGCCGAAACCGGCCGTGGAGAAGCCGCAGTCGTGCAAGCCGTCGAACTCTGGGCGGAGATCCGTCGTCGTCACAGATCCAAGCTGCTCGACCGTATCCCATGCTCGATCTCGTGTCTCCCCTTTGTTCACACCACACCCATCCCCCACTCCGTCCAGCCTAAACCGCGCTAGTCGTTCTCCTACGCCGTCCGCCCCCCTTGCCGCAGGTCAGGCAGCTGATGATGATGTCGAAGAGGGCGACGATGCCGGAGATGATGGCTTGGAAGATGGAGCCGATGGCGTTCACGATAGCCATGAGGCAGGCGCCGATTGTTTGGAGGATCGAGCGGAACTGTGAGAGATGTCAGTTGGAGGGGTGTGACTTGGAGTGTGCGCCAGGGGCAGGGAGGGGCGATGAGAGGGTCTACGACAGGCATTGTTGGGGGGCATGGCTAGTGAAGCGGAGCAGGAGGGAGGCCGAGCTGTTTAGAAGGTAGTGAGAGGTAGCTTACGCATGATACGACGGCGCCCATTCTTGCCGATTGTACGTGAGACGCGACTGAGAGTGTTCGACGGCTTGGAGATGTGTTCGGCGACAAGACGTGGGAGTTGTCAAGATCGAGTGTGAATTGCGAAGCTGCAGCTGTCTGCAAGAGCTTTGAGTGTGGGCGTGGAAGGTTATGTGTTTGTTCCGATGAGAGAGGAAGGAGAGGAAGAGGAACAACACAACAACACGCGCCTACTTATAATGGATCGGCTCGCGACAGCGACACCACAAACGTCACCTCACCCAAACGACCTCCAACAAGCCCAGCACAAAGAAAACCGGGCAACAAGCACCCCTCCCTGTTGACCATCCCTCATCTCACATCCAGCTTCCACCGCACCGACACCCACACAGCCACACATCGCACCAATCTCACGGGCGATCACCTCGTTCAGGCCTAGCTGTCTCGCGAATGTGCAGATGACGCCAGCTTGGAGCAGATCCGCAAGCAAGCTGTATCGCAGATGACGGCAGACCTTGGCACGAAGGTGGACGGCGGGGCGCGCTGCCCTGCTCTAGCGTGCGTCTTTGCACGGCGAGACGGGCGCCAATGCAGTCGCTTCCGAGCTAGAGGGAGCATTGTGCCTGGATCGATGTTGCTGGCGTGACTGGCGTGCAGCTGAGCAGAGAACACCAGCCACCGCGCCACATGCTTGTGTTCGCTAGAGCTCGAAGCGTTCCCTGGCTGGGGAGCCTCCGTGTCGAATCTACCGTGCAAAGCACGCTTCGCCATGAAGCTTGAACGAAACGGGCCGGAGAGAAGGCGGGTGTCGACACTCGCTCCGATCATGGGATAGCACGCCGACAGTCCTGATCGACGCGCGGCACAGTACTTGCTGATGTGTGCGAGAAGAGCTATGCTAACTATGCCGCTCAGTGAGAGGGAGTGAAAAGGTTCCAACTCTGTTGTCTCACTCTCAATCTACGATGAAATCCAGAGTCCTCGTGCAGCGCCCTGCACCTGCATACCGCTTCGTTCCTCCCTGGTTCACTTTTCGTCTCCGGCTCCTCGTCACTCCTATCAACCTCAGAGAGCTTGTCCGTCCGCACTTTCCCATCACCCCACTCACCTCCACGCTCTTCTCTCGTCCCCATCCTGCCCTATTCCTCCCACTATCCAGTCCCCATCCCTTTCCCAGCCAACGTCTCCCTCCTCATCTCCACGCATTCACCAAACTCGTACAGCACGCCCGTCTCTGGATTCCGGCCGCAGCCGTTATCGGTAATGGTTGGAAACGTCCTCGGATCATAGGCAACACGACCTTGCGACGCCGTCCCGGTTGATGTGATTGCCGCTGTCCCAGTGTGGTTTCCGCTCGTCATGGTTGTGCTGGTCGTGGTGGGTGACACGGAAAGAGCAGCGCAGAGAGCGGAGGGGACAAATAGTCTGGTGAGTACTGCGATCGGAAGGGAGAGATGAGCGGGGCGCATTGTGGCTGTTCGTGGGTGGGTGGCGCCGTTGTGTTGGATCGGTGGTGTTGCTGCTAGATGAGATATGACGGTCGACACGGAACTTGGAGGACACGGAGGAGATAGGAGGTTGACGAGGGAAGTGGGTGGAAAGATGCTCATAAGGAGCAGGGGTTCGGGGGTTCCTGTTAGAGAGTCTGGTAGGCCATGCCTCAAAGACCGGTAACTCGGAAAGCCAACCCCTACAAAAGAGAACTCGAATGTCGAAGCACGTAGAACCCAACTACAGTATACAGACCACCGAAAGCAGCACCTCGGCGCTACGTTCTATTACCATTACACTTGGTAACGTGAGCAACGCGGCGAACAACCCTCGACGCAAATATCCCGGTGTTTGGAAGCGGACGTGAACGCCTCTACCGGGAATTCGATTTCAGTATCACAAGGAGCAGTCGAGAATCTCGAGAAGATCACGCAGGAAGCAGGGTGTTTTAGCCATTGACCCTTGGAAGCCAAAACTCGCGGTCTTAAACAGCGAGTATAAAAGTTTTATTGGGGCATCGATTTCAGTAGCACAAGCAGCAGCTGAGAACTTCGTGAGAAGCGGCAGATAGAAATCCCTCGACAACGAACCCTTCGACACTAGAAATCCCGGTATTCGGGGTGAACACAAAAGTCTCCACCGAGAATTCCCGGTATTCGAACGCGAGTCCGAATGTCTGTATTGGGGTTCCGATTTCATTAGCACAAGCAGCAGCTGGGATTGCGTGAGAAGAAGCAGTTGGGGGTTTGAGAAGCACGACATCTCGACACTCCGGCACTAGAAATCGCGGTGTTGAAATTCGAACTCGGTATCTCTACTGGGAATTTGATTTCAGTAGCACAAGCAGCGGTTTAGGATCTGTGAGAAGCACGAAATTTTGGCAATTGACCTTTCAGTGCAGAATCCTGGTGTTGAAAATTTCTCGACATGGGAATTCCCGGTATTAAAAGTGATCATTGATATCTCTACCGGTAATTTAACTTCAGTGTCACAAGCAGCAGTCGAGACTAAGAGATCTTACCTTGCTTAGCGATTGACACTTCGACACTAGAAATCCCGATGTTAGAGGGAGAACGCCCTAGTCTCTACCGGGGAATACAAGTTCAGTAGTACAAGCAGTCAAAGATTCTATGAGAAGGACGAGATTTTGGCAATCAACCTTTCCATGCAGAATCCCGGTGTTAAACCCCTCTCGACGCAGGATATCCGGTACCAGAAGTGAACACAGATATCTCTACCGGGGAATATGAGTTCAGTAGCATGAGCAGTCAAGGATTCCTGTGAGAAGCACGGGAACTTAGCAATTGCCCTTTAGACGCAGATCCCCGGTGTTGGAAACCTCTCAGTATCAAAACCCCGGTATTAGAAAGTCAACACAAAAGTTTCTACCAGGAATTTAGTTTCAGTAGAACAAGCAGTCGAGAATTCTGTGAGAAGCATGAGATTTTGACGGTTGACATTTCGACGCAAAACCCCGGTGTTGAAACCCTCTCAACGCAACGATCCCGGTGTTAGCGAACAAGTACAAAAGTGTCTACCGGGAATTCAATTTCAGTAGCACAAGCAGCTATTCGACACCCTTGAGATTACGTGAGAAGCACGAATCCTCAACGATTGAACTGCAGCACCAGACTCACACTCGAAAGCAAACTTCCGGTGTTGAAAAGCGAGTGTGAATGCTTCTACCGGTATTTCGATTCCAGTACCTCAGCGGCATATTGCCAGATAGAAGCTGCAGCGAGGGAGAGGCGCCGGATCTTTCAATTGACAACTGATACCAAATTCCCGGTGTTGGAAAGTGCGCACGAATGCCTCTATCGGGATTTCGATTTCAGTAGCACAAGCAGCTAGTCGAAAACGTTGGGATTTTGTCCGTTCGCTCTCGAAGAGGAGGGTGGATGAGACGTGCACAAGAAGCAAGCTTGGAAATGTTCAGAGGCATGAGGAGCAGTCAGAGACCTTAGTACTTACCTCCATCCGCTCGCGTCTTGTCCTGCAGATTGCTTCTCCACCTCTTAGACGCCGACTGTAGCTTCTCCCTCCAGGGCTGACGGATCCCTGCCTTGCGTCTTTCACCGACCCAGCTAATACGAGACCTTTGGATTACGTAGGAATCGATGCGGGACGGCAAGCTTCTGCAACACAAAGGCTGAGATTGAACATGTTGGGAAGATACTCGATAGTGGGAGCAGCGCGGCTGAAGATGGGAGTTCTCATCCTCCGTCTTGACGCACTCGCATGCCGCCACAGGAAGTGACATTGAACAGCAAAACATAGCAACACGACGCTCGACAGTATCCACCCAGGACTTGCTCAGCAGCCAAAAGCAGCAGTCAAAGACCCCAGTATCTCCCATCCACCGCGCCCCGCCTTCCAGCTCTCCAGTCCTGCCAGGATGGCCTCAGACACCAGCACAGCTTGTGAGACCAACGCGCAAAGTAGAGAAAAGGACGATGTAGGCGCGTCATGAGACCCGCGCAGTCGTAGGGGACGTTCGTCTGGCAAGTCAATTTTGCGCGTCTTGGCGAGTCTTTGCTCTTGGAACAGGTAAGAGGGCCTGGAACGAAGTGGAGGGTTGCTTCGATCCGGCGTGACAATGAAGTTCCTTTTCACGATGCGTCGGTTCTGCGGGCAGGGGCGCGGGTATCACAGCCGTGCGAGAGGAGAAAGAGAAAGCACGAGCGGTGGGAAGAAGAGGCGGGACTACGAAGAAGGCATGTGGTGTAATGTCTTGCTTTCTGCAGGACCAATTCGTGGAAAGAGAACGCCCGCCGATGCCGAAGGAAAGATGAGCAAGAGAACAGGACGCCGTACGCACCTCCCTCTCTGGCCTGCAAGAACAGCGCAGAAACATCAATCTACAGCGCAACGGCTGGCAAGTCCCAACAACGTAGTGTGCTGGATGCCCGACCACCTTGACCCGAGACAGTCCACCGGCACGGCAGCGCATCGACAACCCAGAGCTTGGGACAGGCGACAAGGGCGGAAGTTCAGCCTTGAAGACGGTGCAGCTGCCTTGACCACTATGGAGGCAGAGACCGAGGCTGGCTAGATGAAGCTGGCTAGATGAGGCGGGCTGAGAAGGGCGGAGGGAGTGGGAGAAAACGAGACTCTGCCGCTGCTCAAAGCCACGTCTTTGCGTCTTGCAGGGTGACCGGTTTGCAAGTTGATGAAGCCCGCCGACAAGGGTAAGATACACAACGTCAACGCCAGACGGCACGGGAGGTGTGAGGTTGGCTGGAACAAAAGGCTGGATCGTGTCGGTGCGAATACATCGTCGTTCCGTGCCGCGTCGCTGCTCTGGCGTTGAGTGTAGCGTTATGCAACGAAGATGGACGGCAATCTACTGCAGGGGTACGTCAAGGTAAGCACTCACCCGGTCGATGCATGTCGTGAGCCATTTCCTCATCTTCACCGGCACTTCCAACGACGCCCCCAGCCCTGCCACGCACGTCGCCCACAACGTGCGACCATGGAGCACGAAGTCTGGGGGTAACGTCACACCATCAAGCCACCTTGCCAAATAGTGCAAGAGCATCTCGAGTGACGTCGAGGTTTCTACTCGGCAGCACTCACTGCTATAAGACGGGCTCCTTGCCTCACTGGTTTGTCCGAACAATCAGAGTTTGGTCAGGATGTGAATGTTACTTCCTGATCGAATCATAATATACACAATGTCCTTTTCCAATCTATACTTCAGGGTTATCGTGCCCGTCCCGGCATTCAGGTCGAACTATGATATATACATCATGATCATGAATCGTAATATATAGAACCTTGTTCCCAATCTATACTTCAGGGTTATCCTGCCGTCCCGTCGCCCTGCGCAGCGTCCAAGTTCTTCTATGGAACGAACAGTGAGTCTATTCAAGACAGTTGTACCAGCTCTCACTCATGGACACGATAGGCGCTTTCCGGTCGGCTGGCTATAGCCCCAGTCTCAGCTTGACGCATCTGCTGAATCAAGGAAGCGAAGCGTCGAGAAGCAGACAAGGCAAAGGTGGAGCGGGAAGAGGCTTTTCGCAAGCGCGTTGAGGAGCTTCGGAGAGAGGCCGAAGAAGAGGAGAGACAGGCCGGGGAAGCTGAGGAGGAGAGATTGGCTGCGGAGGAGACGGCCGGATCATATGCTGCGCGGGAGCCTTGAGCATAGCCAGATGCAACGCTCGATTGACTAGACGGTAAGGCAAGTGCCATACCTTCCTAGGATCGGGGCCCGCTCCCTCCCTCCCCTCATCATCCTCCGACTCAGCCGACTCGCTGATCACATCCCCGGGAACCATCGTACGCCCGGGGCCTGAAGTGCTGAAGACGAAGACAGAGGCAGGAAACTGGTAAGGATGAGGGCATACGA
>NAJN01001605.1:0-10177 GCA_005059845.1 Cryomyces minteri
GGCAACCTGCGGCGCGCGCTGGCCCTGCTCCGCAAAGCCGGCGCCGCCCTGCCCAGCACCATCGCGGCCGCCTCGACCTTCCGCGCGCGCTGGGCGGCCGAGAACGCGGCCATCGCGGCCCGCATGGCCGACCTCTCCGCCCTTGGCGCCTTCTACACCGACTTCCTGCACGCGTACGACCGGCTGCTCGTGGAGGTAGGCCGGCGGCGTGCCGTGCACAACCGGATGCGGAAGATTGCGCAGAAGGCTGCCCAAGACATGGACGCGCTGTACAGCGAAGAGTTGGAGGTGAGGGCCGCGTTTAGAGCGGAAAATGGAGACGCCCTGCCCAGTGACATCTGGCCTGGGCTGGTCGATCTGCCGAACAGGTATGAGGTGCTCGTTGCGGACGATGGAGGGGGCGAGATCCCGAGAATTAGGAAAGATGTGCTGGACGCTGCGGCGGGGAGGGTGAGGGGGAGAGCGTAAGATGAGGAATCTGCGGTCACGATGGTCTAGGTAGTAGTGCAGGTCAGAACAGGCTGAGGAGGAAACACTATGGCGTGGAACGACCGGAATCTTTACGGCTCAAGTCCCGAGAAACACAACTGTGTACAGGGACGAGGTAAGCCTAAAACTGGCCGCAGAACACCTACAAGCCCAGCCCATACACTTCCACTGACAGGCCAGAGCGGACCCAACCCCACGCGCGCCCCTCCAGAGCCACTATATCAGCAGAATTCGTCTCCTATACGACACCAACATCAGCCACATACAACACCCGGCCCCCTTCACCAGCAGAATTCAAAACACCCCCACTCAAAGGGAAAGCTCGTCAGTGCTCTCTTTATTCAGCATCTCCTCTGCCTTTCGGTAATGCGAAAGCAGAGACTTCGTGTCCGTGCGGCCAGCGCCGGCGGATGTTACTACAACCCTGCGACCCTGCGGGGTCCTGCGGGAGGAGAAACGCTGCTGCGATTGCTGAGGCGGACGCGTGGGTTTTCGTCATCCGAGCTTCTGGGAGTAGTGGAGAGGGGAAATGGGAAGGAAGGGGGTGAGGAGGGAAAGGGTGAGAGTATGATGGCGTCGTGGTGGTGGTGGTGGTGGTGGTGGTGAGATGCAAAAAAGGGGCAGGAGTTGGCTTACTTGGAACTACCTCGAGTCTGTAGTGTTTAGGTAGGGAGACTACGGAGTTTACGTCTTGCTTTATTGTTCCTACGTCTTGCTGCCTTGATTCCACATACCTTACGATTGCCCAATGCATTGGCATTGGTTCGAATATAGACAAGGACGAATGTACTGAAACAAGGCCAAAGACTTGTCATCTCTCTTCTCGGGCGAAGCTGCTCATGCCCTGACCGGCTGTAGATAGGGGCCAAGGATAGATTAAGTAGTAGGTGGGGATGATGACTCGGCCAGGAAGAAGAAACGAGAGTGCTATAGCATTCTGCATGTCCTCAATACACGTTGCCTCTGAAGTCTGGACGGTTTGAGAGTGCTCTGAGCTGAGGGTATCTCCCTTTGATCTGTGCGAGGCTTCCGAATTGCTAACGAGGCATTTGTGGTCCACAGGGTGTAGTTCGGGACAAGAATGAGGGGAGACATCATGTCAGCTGTGAGAAAAGACTGTGCTCTGGATGTGTGGTGCACTCTCATGCAACGATGACCTAGTTGGGCAAAGAGTGAAGTGCTACATCGCAATAGAGTGTTGTGACTATACCTCCGCGATGCGTTGTGGTTGTTGAAGCAAGGGCAGGCGGAGTTTCGCGGCAGAACTCCGCTCGACGCTGACGTCGCTCTATGTGTGCTCCTTCGTGCTTCGACTAACAACTGTGACTCTTGCTGTACGATACATTGTCCGTGCCGCTGCGTATAGCAGTGACTTGCCCGACCACCAAATGCCCAAGAAGCACGCTCACAGCTTCACCCCCAACAACAGCAGCTACGTGCATCCGTCGCTGAGTACCCTAGGATCCTCCCAGAGAGATCCGTCTAAAGACGCATCAAGCTCCGTGACCGATCGCCTGAACCACCTCCGGCTCGTTCAAGCTCCCAAGGCCAGTTCCGAGCAGAAGAAGGAGATAGCAGACGCTGTGAGGCAACGGACGGTTCACCCTGACCTGAGAGGTATTCTGGGCGTTCCAGAGACGGCACCACCGATACCAAAGCCTGGGAGCAGGGCCACCAGGTCTGCGCCGATGTCGAGACCAGCGAGACGAGCTCCTGCCGGTCCTGCGGCACCTAAAAGCTGGTTGGAAGGCAGTGCGTCAAAGGATGAAGCCAGCGCGTCAGTGATGGCCAGCATCCATAGCCCTCAGCGCTTGAAAGACACTAGACGAAAAGTAGAGAGCATGTCGCAAGATCATGTGGTCCGTACGAGACCAAACTTGGGATCGCGGACTTGTTGTGATGGAGTAAGAGAAGCCAGTCGTACGGCCGGTGGCAGTAGCTTGGTCCATCAAGTTCTAAAGACGATGGCCGTTAATTGGGACTTCATCGTCGAGTACGAACAACACAATTTGGCAACCCTTCCGATACCACTGAAGGAGTCGTTGATCAGTCACTTTACGTTCTACGGACCTGACGAGGGTGTTGACATCCATGGCCTGAAGACGCTCTTCTTGAGTGCAGAGGAGCTTCCCAATGCTACCGGATGCCGCGATGTAACGCGACTAAATCTCTCCAGCTTAGTAGGCTGGGGCTTCAGTCTGTCACAACTTGCCAAATACTGCACGATTACAAGAGACACTGGTTTGCGCGCGCGCCTCGCGAGCAATAATGAGGGCGTTGAGATTAGTGGCAGAGACACCGGGCTCGAGCCTTCAGATACAGATGCCTCTTTTCTGTCCGGGAAGTTCCAGGTAATTTCGACAGCACATACAAACAGCGTAGCCGAATCGTGGGAAGATGAGCTTGAGGAGGTTGCGTCGCCACTGCAATCCATTCGTAGCACCTTTCGACTTCCAAATCTCACCCATCTCTATCTAGCCAGTCCTGGGCCGTCCGCGTCTTGGGCAGACCTGCTCTCGATCTCCACGCACCTTTCTACTCTCACTCACCTCTCGCTCGCACATTGGCCCATTCCAACATTGACACCAAACTCCAGCACCACTTCGGTGGTCAGCAAGCACAGTCCTGCGGTACACGCTGGTGGCCGGCACTTCTACTCAGTAACCGACGAAGACTGGCATGAGGCTGCCACCATTCTGCGTCGCCTGAGTAAAAACACTTACTGTCTGAAATGGCTCGATGTCGAGGGTATTACTTGGTACAAGGCACTGGGCGGGACTGCGCTGAGATCTGTCCCGTGGGAACGTGAGCTATTCGATGAATGGGATGCTTTGGGCTCTTCTCTTGGTTACAAAGGTCCCGACTTCGATGGCAGCTGGAGCCAAGTAACGTACGTCAATCTGAGTCAAGGCTGGGTCCCCGAGTGGGTCCAGTCGGTGCGTAGAATTCCGATGGACATGCGCTACGATGACATACAGAAGGACTTGAAATCATATCTCCGTAAGCTGCACCCTGACCAAGCCAGCATGCCTGAAATCCCCGTCGATCCGAGTAACAGGCCCGGACCCAATGGCCCGACAGTGGAGTGGTTTCAGAAAGAGTTCGCGGCTCGAGATGTCGCTGAGACCATTCGGTCGAGCCGAGCGGCCCTTGGTGGTCTGAGATGCACGTTCGATCATGGATGGACCCAGGTGCCGCGGAACTCCATGTCGATTCCAAACTCCAGATATCACACTGCCTCCCCATCGAGATCACTCCATGTAGAGGGTCATAGGCATCTAAGGACATGAGTTGCACTGCTGGATCGAGCGGGCTGCTGGACTTTGTGACAACCCTTGTGGTGCCCCTTCGGAAACGCAACGATGCAGCTGAAGTGTCGATGACACGGAAACACTCAGTACTAGAAGCACGCCTACGCAACGTGTGAGGCCCCATTTGCAAGATGAGCTAATCAAGATAGGAGCAAGTTCTGTGAGACTGTGCGCATATCGACTACACGATGTCTTCAACGCTGGGCCAACGGAGTCACCGATTGTGTTTTTGTCAACCCGCACATAGATTCCTTAGAAGCAAAAGATAACCTGACGCCACCCATCTACAACATGACCGGACCCTATCCTTGCTTCAGAGCAAGAGACTCAATGTACCTCGGTGGTACTTGATGTGACGACCAGGGGCTCCTTCTTAGCGGTAGCAACGTGAGGTACGGCGACGGCCGATCTGTGATGCAGGAACGACATGTGGTGGTGCCTCTGCCCATCGAGGCCAACGGCGGTCTCGAGCTCGCCGTCTGCGATTAAAGGTGTATTTGGTTATCTCTCTCACCCACATTATGCTCACTTCCCAATCCTGGAAGCGCGCCGTGCATCTTGGTCATCGACGGGTGACTTGCGCTGTGTGTAAGAGTCATGGAGCGGGTGCCATGGAACAGGCCCAATTTCACGATGGTCCACCTTTCCACAATAGCAGCTTCCTCGGCGTGCGAGATTGCCCCGGCTTCCTCACGACCCTGAGCCATGCGACAGCTCGTAATGTGCTCTGCCAAACGCTCATCATCGACTTTCTGCAACTCCTTGTACACGCCCTTGATAGCGTCGGCAGGGACACCAAAGATTGCTGGAGTTTGTTAGTCAATGGTTCTCGTGCCCTTCGGATCATCTCACCTGCTCCCGGCTTTAGGACGAGGCCTCCAAGCCCTTTCCCCATTCCCTTCAAGAGACCTGTCGCGCCATCGTCCTTCACGCCTTGAACGGGTTGTGTTACGAGCCCGCTTATGCCATCGTACAATCCATGGCCGAGGTCCTTACCAGCTGCTTTCGATCCACTCTGCATACTGGATATCTTCTCCGGCTGTCTCACGGTATGGTCACCATAGATCTTGGGAGCGTTGTGGAAACCTTGGGCCAGACTCGAGGTGAGATTCATGGGAATCGTGAGTCCTGCCTCAAGCACCTGAGCCATGTTGGTTTTGGCGTGATGGAGATGCTCGTGATGGTGTGTGGCATTGTGGGACTCTTCGTGTGGCAGTGAATGGCATTTCACTAGCCGGGGCCCGCGCGTGATCTCGCTCTCGGAAGCCTTGGACCTGTCGGGGATCGGAGTCGAACCGGTCGGGAGTCTAACATGGTCATTGACATCGGGTTCTCTTGCGCCGCCGCTGTATGTTGGCGGTACACCTGGCAGTGATGCCGAGTTTATGGAAGATGTTGAAAGCGTGTTGAGCTGCATAAAGCTGCTGCTATCGCTCTCGGGCGTAGGGCTTGTTGAACTATCATGTGCTTCGTGGAGCCTCTTTCTCACTGCGTGGAATGCCTCTCCTGGAAGGTCTACAGCATCTAGCATGAGGCTTCCAAGAGTGCCCAGAAGCACGGAGGCGACTCCTGAAACAGGATCCCAAGGGCCGTCTTCTACTTCGTACTCCCGATGCCGACAACTATTACTCAGTCAGCTGAGTGTACCATATTACGACAGCCTCGGTGTGGCCCAATCCGTCGTACTTGGGTATGATGGCGAAGGAAACAGAAGGGAATACACTCAACGACTTACAGTTTCAAATCGGCCATATGTATGAGACCCTTTTTACAAAGAACAGCAACAGCAAGAGCACTAAGCCCGACGTCGGACCTTCGGATTCGCCAGACAGCTATACGGTTTGGAACCACTGAGCAATGTAGGGCGGTATTCAGTCCACTGTGAAAGCTCACTGCTCCTGTCTCCGCTCCCTCTTCCAAGCTCATCCTCGCTCCGAGCTCGCGCGCTTTGGTGAGAGCTTCTGGGCCCAGCGCTGTCCTCAACTGCTCGGCCAGTAACTCGGCTGTCAAGTCCTTGTACGCAATAGGCGCAGGGCCTGCGCCAGCACGTGCGATCACGGAACCCCAGAAATGTTGATCTCCGAAGAACGGCACTATTACGCTTGGCTTGCCCGCCGCAATGCCTGCAGCCGTCGTTCCAGCTCCACCGTGATGAACCACGGCCGATACGTGTTCGAAAAGCCAATCGTGCGGGATGTTTCCGAGCATGAAGACTTCGTCGGGCTTACCAACCTCATGTGCGCCGAGCCCACCCCAGCCTTTGGATACCAGGGCACGAACACCGGCCAACTTGATAGCCTTGAAGATCAGCTTGGTCATGGCATCGGGGTCATCGACCACGATGGACCCAACCCCTATATACACTGGTTTGGGGCCCGCAGCAAGGAACTCCGTGAGTGCTGGATCAGGTCTGTGTGCGGATGCAAGCGACAAAAAGTAAAACCCTGATATAGAAATGTGGCTTCCCCAGTCTTTCGGCTTGGGAATGAGAGCGGGAGACCTGGTGCCATGTCAGAAGATAGGGCGTAACTTTGGCTTTCCATCCGAGCGACGCACGGCTTACCAGCAATAAGTGAAAGGCACACGGAGACGGTGTGTCAAGCCCGGTGCCCGCATCACACTGATCGGCTCCAGGTTCAAGGTTTTGTGACGGAACGTGTTGATAACTTCACCTAGCCCTTACCACGTTATCATGTCCACTAGGATGTATGAGACGAAGTTGGCCACGTCGTGATTCGCATTCGAGGACTTTATGTTGACCAGAGGATGCGGGAAAGCCTGGGTCGGGGACCAAGGCATCGTGAACATGAGATGGAGTGGGATTCCGAGTTTCTCAGCGCAATGCACATGCGCGAAACTCGGTGGGTTGGCGATGATGGCGTCTGCGACGAATGGCTGCGCAGCAGACGGTTCAGGATGATCGAAGTACTTTCCGAACCCGAGACCAGTCCCGTCTCCAGATTCGATACAAGATCTCCAACAACCGACCAGAATCTCATGGATGCCTCTCTTTTGCTTGCCAACTTCGCCGCTCCCCAAAGTGTGCAAGTCAGGTATCAGGCCAGGATTCTTCACCATAAACGCCATGAGCTCTGCCGGATCACCCCCAATGCTGAAGAACTCGAGGCCGTTCTCTTCAACAAAGTCTTTGAACACCAGATGCGTGGCGATCCGTACTCGGTGTGCGTATTTGTTCTTGAGAACTCTCCCTAAAGAGACAAATGGCTGAACGTCACCACGGGAACCCACTATGTGAATCACGATGTTCATCGGAGCTGGAGAAGTCGACAAAGCAGTTGGGACGCTGTCATCTGCCTCCTCAGGTGGTTTTGCTTCCAGCACTGGCTTGAGAATGCCCGAAAGATGCTGAGCTGAATCGTTTATATGAACATCCACGCGGCCGTGATCTGCGTTACCACTTGTAAGTTTGAAGAGCCCTGGCTTGCGTCCTGGAGTCAAGTGCTTACCGGTCACTTTTGTGAGAACCTTCACGTCTTTACTGATTCTTCCGTTAACTCTCAATTGCTCTCTGGGCCGACTTGCGACATCTTCATCGACGCGTCCAGCACTGAGCCTGCGACTCTGTTGGACAGACTTGGTACATGGGCCAGTGCCCGCGGTATCAGTTTGAGGATCCATCACGGCCAGGCTGATACGGTAGTATTACCGAAATCTGGAGCACCTTGTAGAATTCAATGTGGTGCGCTTCAGTGAAAGCAAGCCTTCTGTGGATCTTCATAATCCACTCACAATGGCTGATCATGCAGCCTCGCAACCCGTAGCTCGGCTTACAAGTGGAGTAATCAGCAAACGCTTGGTCGCATGTTTTGTTCTGAAGCGCATTCCACCACTGCAAAGTCGTCTGCGGCCGATGAGAACGTCCAACAGCAGGTGATAGCGACACTGCAACGAGGTCCGCTGCATCATGATTCTTCGTTTGGTCGATAGTAATCCGAGTACGATGATCGAGCGTGACTCAGCAGCCACAACCGCACTACTGGCGAAGCCCACCTCCATAAATCAATCTCCTGCTTGGTAAAGAATTGGTAAAGGACAACGGCGAATCAATGGCTCATCTGGACCTCGGGCTTCGTGTGAGAATCCATGCCCGACCGGCCGTCGCCAACATGACATGCGGCGCGTGTTTTATGATTCAGCGCCGAGGAAGGTCTCAGCTTGTCCTGTGCCGACACATAAGCTGGGAGCTTGCAGCTTTGAACCTCTTCTTCGTCCATTGAAGTACTGTACCTCTGCACGACGTCGTTCGTCACTGTTGCAACACAGTTCGTCGCCGAATCCTGGAGCTCAACTTGCTTGAGGCAGAACTCGCTTCCTGCTGCATCGAACTCATCCAGAAGCTACAGAAGAATAGACTAGCTGGTCCAGATGCCGCAGCTGGTTCGAGCATTCACAGAGTCTAGTCCGCCATTGGGCTTTACCCATGCGTCTGGTGTAATAGCTTCGAGCATCCCGACAGTCAAAGACGTCCGAACGGGGAACTACGACAGCAATGGATGGTCAGCCGTGGCGCAGAGACGGAACAGTTTAGCTTCACGGCGCTCACCATCTATTGACGCAAATTCTCCCGTCGATCTGATAGTCCGGGTCCGCAGCTTGAGCCATGGTAAGCGCGACGTGAATGCGATATCCCCGCAGGCCATCCAACCACTTGCCGCCGAGGAGGAGAAGACCGCAGTCACCATCTTGGAGAAACCTCGAGTTGCAGGTAGAACTGCCTCCGACTTCACCGACCAAACCCAGGGATTGAGTCCCGTTACGCCTCCTCACGATCCGGCAGTTCCATATGACAATGGCTACCAATTCCCTCCGCCGCACAGCAAGTCCAAATCCTTCCAGATCGCAATGAAGTCATTCGGCAAGTGGGTCCTCACGCCCTTCGGCTTCCTCATCACCGTCTACGCCCTGAACGTGGTGGCGTGGGGCGGCATGCTCTTCCTCGTCCTCTGTACCGCCGCACCGGCCATGTGTCACCCGTCGTGCAACGACATCGATAGCCCGCGGAAGAAGTGGATCGAGATCGACTCGCAGATCCTGAATGCGCTGTTCTGCGTCACGGGGCTGGGCCTGATCCCCTGGCGCTTCCGGGACCTCTACTATCTGTTGCAGTGGAGGATCATGAAGAAGGAGTCGGGCATTCGTCGCTTGGCCGGTCTCCACAACGACTGGTTCCGTCTCGAAGGGTCCCAGAACGTGCCGGTTACGTACGACCCGACGAGCGGCAGCGTCCCCGCAGGAATCCCAGACTCCGCACTCGCGCTGCCCATCTCGAAGTCCCCTACGCCACCACTGACCGGCGAGCGCGCAGGGCCAAGCGCGTACTGGAAGCTAGACTTTGTCATCTGGTGTTATGTCTGGAACACGCTGCTGCAGATCTGCCTGTGCGGTGTCATGTGGGGTCTGAACCGCTTCAACCGTCCCGGATGGACGACGGGGCTGCTCATCTCGGTGGCGTGTATTGTCGCTGGTGTGGGCGGGTGGATGGCCTTCAAGGAGGGCAAGGCGGTCAAGAAGGTCGAGGGCGTGCCCGTCAGCGAGGAAGACAGGGAGGAGCTGCTGCGCTCGCACAATGCGGAGATGGCCAAGGTCTGAGCTGGGAGGCGTGGCATCTGTCGCGTCTACAGTAGTTGTTAGCAGAGGTACCAAGGCCAAAGGTGAGACACGCAGGTGTTGTGATGACGATGAAAGCTGAAGCTGCTTCCGGTCTCTATCCACTTCTTGGGGCTGCTAGATTACGAAAATGATTCGGAGAACGGTATCTTGACAACCCTGCCACGATCGTAGTCGGTGGTGGTATGAACACGTACAGGCAAGGCAATGCACGGGTGCTTTACGATGGAGTCGACGACGTTGTACTCAGGTTCTTAGTGACTGGCGGCACCTAGAAAAGTTATCCAATACTGCCAACGCCTGCGATATCAAGGATATATTGATTATTGTCCGACTTGTGAGCCAATCAAAGCCTTCTTAGCTCAGTTGGTAGAGCGAAACCAACATCTACTATCACTATCAGCGAGACCACAGACGTAGTAGAGATTGTGCCTTCTGTCGACATCGACGACATCGCAGTCGGCACAGAGAATCTCAACGTGGGCGAGAAGCCGGGCAAGGACCAGAAGACGGACAGCTTGAGTGGACCGCGAAACATACTCGGAGCAATAGATACAAACGTTGTGGGCGCGAAGCCTCGGCAGCGGCAGAATTCTGGAACGGGAAGAAGAGTACAGAGTGTCGTTCGAGAGGTGACTGCCAGGGTGAAGGAGAGTCTGTCGAAAGAAGGTGTGGAGGAAACGGTCGCGGTTCCGTCGACGGGTAGGACAGGAGGTGAAGAGAGGCAGCCGTCAGCGATCTCGATCGAG
>NAJN01001606.1:0-10169 GCA_005059845.1 Cryomyces minteri
TACACGAGACGATCGCTGGTTATGATTACGTTACATCGATCATCAAAGACCCATCTAGGATCTGTGTTGGAGGAGACTCTGCTGGGGCCACGCTCATCCTAAGTATGTTGCTTTGGATTTCGGACCAGCCAGACTACAGGGAGCGGCTTCCTGGCCTGGCAACCATGATCTCGCCATGGGCTACGATAATATCAGACAAAAACCGCAACACGCCGAGTGATTATCTGAGCTCCGACAGCCTCAAGTTGTACGGCAGTCAATATGTCGGACCCAGTGCTTCACCCAATGACCCGCTCGTATCACCGGGCAAGTGCAAAGACTTAAGAAGGTGGGCACGAGCAAGTCCG
Source organism: Cryomyces minteri (assembly GCA_005059845.1). Taxonomy (NCBI): domain Eukaryota; kingdom Fungi; phylum Ascomycota; class Dothideomycetes; genus Cryomyces; species Cryomyces minteri. The sequence continues at coordinate 348 of NAJN01001606.1, forward strand.
TCCGGAGGGTGGTTCTTCCTCTTTGGATCAGAAGAAGTGCTCGGACCAGAAACCCGAGATCTCATCGCAATCTGCCAGATGACTGGAGCACACGTCGATGTCCACGAAGAGCAAGGGTCCATCCATGCTTGGCCTGTCGCTACACTGTTCCTCAGCAACACTGGCGAGGCAAGGACAAGTGGATTGCGAAGTATCGTCAATCATATTCGTAGGCGTATGGGATAGAGCAAGATTGAAAAGCAGCATGCGAACTGCCAAGTTCGATAGTTGAAGAAAGATACGTCGATTTTGACGTTACCGTAACATTTGCTTGGCTCCCGTGACAAAAGCATGATACAATACAAGAGCCGATGCCAACTCCATGCGCCACACTATTCAAGAAGTCGATCGAACGGATCCGAGACGCCATAAGAGGGTATCTGCCTAGCCAACGACTTGCCTACTAGCAACGTTAGCCATGGCTCGAGAAGTCGACGTACAACATGGCGAAGTGAAAGTTACCTTCGGACACACTACATCCTGGGTCCAAAAGAGTACTCCGTCCCATCACCGTTATGTTGACACTCCATTGCGAAGATCCGGTCGTCTCGGTTGGCGAGATACCTTTCCATTGGCATCTCACTGTGGCCCTGTGTATGTCCATTCATACGTGGAGGCTCTACGGACCCTCCAGCAGGTGTTTCAATATGATTCTGAGTGGCAGAGTCGATGTTGGGCTGAGTGCCTGCGCGGGCGTCCTTGTCTTCGCCGTGGCCGGCCGCTGTCCGGACCTTGTAAGCGGCGACGGCGGCTTCTGTGGTATCGAACCTGGCAGGAATGGAGCCACCTGAGGTCGGTGGAGCACCCCGAGTCTCTTCAACGCTGTTTGGGCCGAAGCGGTGGTGCGATCGTGTGGTATGGAGAGAGCTGGGGCAGTCGGCTTGTGTGCTGAACGACAAGAAGTCAGCAGAACGTCCTGGCTGTCTCCCTGGTTGTACCTCACAACGAACAATCAAAGGAAGAGAGGCACAAGTCGAAGAGAGATTGGCGCTCACGATCCAACTGAACCGGTTTCGTATCCAGTGGCCTTGGTCTGCTGAGGAAGAGACATGGTCACGTGGGGCATTCAGCACGCCGGTGAGAATCTGCGAAGGATATCCGGCGGGGGTATCAGGGGTGGGGGGGCGGTTGTAAGGAGAATTTAGAGGCTCTTCACGTCCGTTTGGCTCGAGTACAATGTACCTCCAAGACGAGATGCTACACTCAACACCGAGCGACGGAGGACAGCTTTATATACGAAAGAATTGATCAACGGCTTATGCGCACTTGTAGCGCAGCATCACTACGGCGACACGGCGAGACCACTTTGTGTCTTCGCGCCAGGAAGTCCTGTCGAGGTATCAACGTGTCCTGCAAGCTGGGAAAGGCATGCTGGGGAAGGCCGAGCCGGAGCAAGAGATGCGTCGTGCCTCCGATGCTACAATTGGTTGAATACGGTGGTGTGGTTGGCAAGCACTTGCAAAACCAATGTGAAAAGCTGTGCAGATGCAACATTTATGGCCCGACGGGCTCAAACAATCATAAAGATTGTTGTAGGTTTTGGCGACGGCTTGCAGGTGGCTTACACGTGTAGGGCACACGGCGGTTCTGACATGGTGTTTCCGTGGTTCTAGCGCAACTTCAATCCTACCCGGACGCCTCGACTGTTGCGTCGCCGCAAGACGCGCATGCAGCTGCAAGCCGATGGTGAGGCAAACACAGGAACCCGATCCTGAGCAACGCTGAGTGGTCCCCGCGGCACAAAGGACCGCTCGGACGCTGCAAACGAAACCCCAGTCGTGCAGGATTTGGCGAGCTGCCTCTGCAACGTGCACCTCTTGCCTCTGCAACGTGCACCTCTTGCCTCTGCTACAAGCCACAGCGCACCGCCCGCCCTCGTGCCAAGTTGGGTGCTGTGGTATTTTCCGCAGACAAGCTCTCCAGCCTGATCGCTCGGTGAGATTAGACAGACGCAACGTCTCACCGGCAAGCAAGCTGTTGGCATGTTTCTGAAAGGCTCCTGGTGTTGGACCGAAGTTGATCTGATTCACAGCACCACGAACACCCACATATGCCGTCAGGGAGTATGCCCCTTTTGCTTCTAAAGTTTGGGTATAGACTCTCTTAGTCGTTGCGGTGAGGTCGTTGATCAAAACCCCATACCACACGGTACTAGGCTGGGTGAAGTTGACGACCGCAACGTGCTTGGGCACCCACTGTGACCCCGTGTGCGCATTAGATGTCGAGTTTCTCTGATCGTGATGGACTCGTTGCACCGTGAACCGAACCAGCGGCAGCAACTACTCGACGACGATGTACAAGGAGTTGCGTAGAGCACGTATGTATCAATATAGGGGTGAGTCGCCATATAGGATGGTAGTACGACGACTTCCTACAGCCCAACCCAGGTGCCTCCCATGATGCTCGTACGAAGTCGTCACGTCGTTGCTCGGCCCTGAGTGTTTGGATAGAAGCCGAATCCAGCTCGTGCATCTTGTCCCGTGTGTGTCTTCCGTCGTAAGACCAGATCCATGGTCTTCAGCAACGGAAGGATGTGCCACTCGAGGTGTAGTAATACTCCTTTCCCAGGCTAGCATCACAAAAGGGTTCGTTGTCTTGAGGTATCGCGGCTGTGTTATGCTCGCTGGTGTTCTGTTGTGTAGCCAACCTGTTCCGTTCACTTCGAAGTCCGTGTTGTCGCACGTTCGATGAACCAATTCTCTTCTGGCTCTCGACGGAGGAGGCCTCCGACATCATCGCGGAGTACTCGGCAGACTGCAGTTCATATTGTCGCCCCTGAAGACTGCGACGTCCGCATCCCGGCATGGCACATGTTCTTCTTCGTGCGAAGAAAGACGCGTCCTCCACTTCTGAGACGGCCACATGCTTCTGCATCCTCGTTACTGACCATCTCATTCTTAAGCGGAGGCTTAAATGATCAAGTCAGCTTCTCATGCTGCCGCGCCAAGCCACTCGTCTGTGCAAAGGCGCCATTGATGTTTTGATATGCTTCGAAGAGCACCCACAGCGGGAACCAGACCCAGAGGGTATTGAAAAAGAAGAGGTAGACCCATCTGTGATCACTGTTAGCTGCTGCGTCCGGAGGAGGCTGGCCATGGGCGCGTGGGTTACGGTGCTTACGTATACATGAAGTTCGAGGTATCCAGATTAGGGGATCCGGATAGCCACTCCGGAGCGAAGGTCATGAAGCCTGGACAGAGCAACACATCGTGAGACTGATGCAGCAGGAGTGCCGTTTGTGCAACACAGGAGCACGACTCACCTCCATACAACTCCCCCGTCGCCAACACCACCATCCAGAACCACACCTTCCCACTCCCCACTCTCCTCCCCATCCCCTCGCCCCTCACCTCCCGCCGCCTCAACATCTCACAAATCCACAGTGCCATCGGCCCCGCCACGCACACCGTCAGCAGCTCCAGACTCACGACCGTCAGATCTACGCCGCCCCACCTGCGATCCGCGCGCGCATACTCCTGCCACAGACGACTGAACGGGCCCGTGCCGTATGCGGCGCCATACAGCCGATCCTGCCGTCCCAGGAAATACACGTCGGGGGGAGGAAGGGGCTTTTCGCGGCTGGATCGCCTGGGACGGCGGACGTGAGGGCGGAGCGGAGGGTGCTGAGGAGACCGGAGGTGGGAGCGATGCGAGAGGAGGTGCTGTAGACGCAGAAGCAGTTCCAGAGGAAGCTGCCCTCGAAGATGAAGTGCGTGAGCGCGTCGAAAAGGTGCCAGATGTACAGCACGCGGATTTTTCTGGCGGCGCGGGGGAGGAGGCGCAGCGAGGTTATGTAGGCGATTAGGAGGAGAGCAACGGTGGAGAGGAGGGAGAGGACGGTAGTGGTGTCGATCTTCATGGTGGTGTGGCAGGGTGTGCGAATGGCAGGCTGTGGGGAGGATGGTGTGAGGTCGAAGGTGGGGGTTGAATTTGCGGCCAGGCGATTCCAGATTTATCCCCTTCACTTCTGCATTAGACATGAGAGGCATTCCAGGACCTTCATCAAATTTGTTTTAGCTTTGGTAGACATCGCTGAGTTAATAAGTGTGGTCAGAATCAAGGCCCGATATGTGCAGTATCGAATTTGGAGTCCTGGGAGTTCACACGGCTTGTGTAAAGAGGACCACCTCGGTGGAACTAGTCAGTGTTATCGATTCTACAGGCTTACTTCATAGGACCTGTATAAGAAGAGATCGAGCAAGTGGCATGAACAACATGAGGTAGAGGAGGCGCAGCGTCTGTGGCAATTGACACCAGAAAGCGCTCTTAAAGAGACGCCCTGCTTCCTTTCTGAAGGCGATCCACAGACCAAGCCATGCGTACGATGCTGACCTCAAGTCCATCGGGACAGATTGGGCATCCCCTGCGCCCACGCCAAAACTCGCTCCGAAGACCTCCGTGCACCGTGCTGCCGGTCTCGAGCTGAGGTTTAGCGCCGCTTCTACGTGCTCCATCTTGCAGCCTTCTATCTCTTGCGTCGAGCTATCAGATCACGACTCGTCCATTGCATCTGCACCGCCTGGTATCCGGCCTTCGTTCAGCTCTTTCTCCAATCGCGAGATGTCGGCGAGCGACTTTGCGTTTCTGATCAACTCCTCCACCCGCTTCCGCTCTTGATCCGTCAGTTTCACCTTGTAGTTCTTGTCGCCGGGTTGTGCGCCGTTAGTGCTTGCGACGGAGGAAGGCACGTCGAACGTGTTGCGGGATTTGATACCCATGATCTGTGATTGAAGGGTTAGTGGTGTGGAACAAGGTATGGCGCTCTAACGTGGCGAAGTCAATGTAATATATTGCATGTAACAAACCTTCAAAGCAAGCTCGGTAGGTTCCGCTGCTGTTCCAAATAGCTCGATTGCTCTCTGACGCTCTGCATCTTTCACCTTCTTGTAGTCGAGGAAGCGGACGGAAGGTATACGGTAGAGTATCCAGTATCTGTAGTGCTGAGATGATTGTCAAATTCCGGCCTCGACACTCTAGCCCAGAGCAAGCTCCAATAATCTACCACTACCATTGCCATCTGACTTACCTCTCTTGCTGCCACTGGATTCTCTGACAGCACTAGATGGACCAATTTCGTACATCCTGCTAGGGGGTCCAGATCCGCCAGCTCGTTGATATGGTTTTGCGTCAGCACGAGCGTGCTCAGGTTGGGTATGTTCTTTGCGATCGTGGGTTGAATCGAGGAGACGCGATTGCGGGCAAGGAGTAAGGTGCGTAGGCGTGGCAGGAGTGGGAAGTTGGAGAGTGATGCGACGTCATTGTCCGTTAGATCAAAGGCATCGTGATCCTAAGCTTTTTGTTAGCAGGTTACTGGGAGGCAGGCCCGTCGCCCACTGACCTTTGCAACACCCAAATTCTCGATGGCAGGGATCTTGTGGCCTTCACATTATATTGCTATCAACAAAGCTCAATTCAAAGTGTAGTATCTGTTCCTTTCTAACGCACCTCGGAGATCCAGCTCACGTTCTTTCAGAGGATTGAGGTAGGATAGGGAAGAGTTGATCAGATCCGCTGTCAACCTCATCTTGGTGCCGTGGTTGGTGGGTTGTGGCGCGCTGCACGGTGTTGGAGACGGCTTCTTCCTATATGAACACGCAAACGAGGTGTTTACGGTTTGGACTGAGTAGATGGGGTTGCAGGCGACGAGAAGTGTCAGACGTTGTTTGGAGGGACCTCAAGTCTGTGAAGCGCGGTCTAAATTTGTGCGGCTCAAGAGTTGCGGATCCGGGGTCATGTCGCTAACGACAAAAGGCAAGGCGGTTCCCTTACCCATACTAGCGTGATCGAGATGAATGATCACTCACTTTTCCGTACATATGAGCGCTTGTTTGTACAACAACCAGAGTTTCCAGAGAAAGCAGAGTCGTCTGATAAACGTGCTGGTCCCGATCTCGCGGCATGAATTCATCTTGATTGTGACAGTACCGGGAGCCATCCGACCGGGCATTTGTTAGAGAGAGAGCAGGAAGAAAGAGAAATCATGGGTACGTACGGTCGGTCAGGGCTCCTGACGTTTCGAGTGCCCTCTGGTACGATGGCTTGTGTGTACTGAATGGACGCCCCTTTCTTCGCTACAGTCTCCCGCTGGCTCTGTCTGAAACAAGCTCAAATCAAGAATGTATACATGTACTCCCCTGGATGGTTGTAGTACGTCTGAAATACTATTTGGTCATGAAGACAGTGCAGAGAATCCAAGTTGCGCGGCCATATGGAACATCCTATTCTATGTTCGATACCATCGCATTGACATGAACAAGAAGAGGAAGAAGACAACCTTGTGCCAGTGGCCTCCTGCCAGACAAGTGCCTAAAGTTGAGTAATATATAGGCGTAGATTTCTTCAAGTGGCAGCAGCAAAATATATCGAACCCCGAGACCGAGTAGATGATCTCGACAAGAAGGCAGGAATCGAGCGTCGAGCGTCGAGATGCTTGCTCTGTGTAACAACAAGCTGAAGAACCTCAGATCGCCGAGTGGTCAAGAGGCGGTCTGGCCTCCACCGACACGTTGTCGGGGTCGACGTCTTTGTCGATGTGTCAAGTAGCGGGACATGGCAACGGGTGACAACGAGATGGAGAGAAAGCTGGAGGCTCCAGGTTTCCAGCGTTTTGGCATAAGCTGAACGCTACCTGCATGGACTGTACGCTGCGATGCATTGTCTTAGCTGACCCAGCGGTCGCTTCGGCGCACGTGGAGCCCGTGAGCGCTTTGCTGTATATATCAATGGCTTGACTGCGAGCCCCGTACTCCACAGGACGAGATCGCTTCCCCGAGCTCCTTCGCCGGAAGAGTGCCACAGCGCCGTGCAAACTTCAACTCCGCCGGAGAGAGGGTTTTGGTCTCCAGACAAAACACCTCAGTCTGCAACGTCCAACGTGGTGGATCACGGTTACTATCCGAACCGTGGTGCTGTCGATCGCCGTCGAGCCGTGCGTGCGCATGTCTTGGTTGCGATCGCTTGTTCAGCCAAGCACCTCTTTGACGCTTGCGACCACTGGACCTGGCTTTCCTTGAGTTCCCTGCCCTGTTTGCCGCAACCAGTGAGCAGAGTCGCAACGTCAGATCACTGTGCTCGAAACGAAACGACCTCGACTTGTCCACGCGCTCGAACATCCGCCAGCAGGATATACGGAGAAGAAACATCAGCAGCAGCTGCTGACGCATCGGAGAGTCTCGCCTTCGCCCGCCAGCTCCACCGCCTCTATCCCTTCCACAACTCCAGATCTCACTCTCTTCTACCCTATCCTTCCTTACTGCGCACTAGGCGCCAGTGAAGAGCGCATGTCCAATACTCCCTCTGCAGACTCACCCTCCGATCGCGCATCGCCATCTACAACCGGCGAATCCAATCCATCCTGTCCGGTATATCAACCACAAAAGCGCCCCCGCATGAGCAAGCTCTTGGAACCCTCCGTGATGGACGGAGACTACGCCTTTCTTGAGGAGGACGAGAATGCTAGACCGGAGACTATAGTGGAATCTGACGACGATGGCGCCACTCTATCCAGAGTCATGTCCGGCTCTTCTCGCATGTACTCGCTGTCGAACTCCAAACACCGACGGGGCAGCATGATACCGCGCTCTCTACCTCGCCCTGTTCCAGCCCCGACAAGTCCGAGTTCCATGGCGTCGACGGTACCAAGCAACCTGCTGCCCTCCACGCCTGCTTCACCACCAACACCAGCTCCGAGTCCCACACCCATGCGAAGGGCGCCGGACTGGAGTACTGCGGCGGAACATGAAGATGCTCCCTACAGGGAGATACGCACACTCTTCACGATGATGAGCGATGCACAGAAGCAGCGGCTTCTAGCGGAGCTCCTCAACATGTGCAACAGTCAACAGCTCGGCTTCGTTCATGATTTCGTCAGCCCGCGGCTAAAGAAAGACCCATTTACTACTCTGCCGAATGAACTTTGCTTGCGGGTATGTTCCACTTGTGTCTGCGCACCATTCGCCTCCATGTCAGCACTTCGAGGCTGGACCTGCCCCGCTAACGTGCTCTTGTTTCTGCCTAGATCCTCACATTCATCGACGACCCCACCACTCTTGCTCGATCGTCACAAGTGTCCAGAAGATGGCGCGAACTAGTCAGCGACGACATGGCATGGAAGTCTTTGTGTGAAAAGCACGCTTATAGGAAGTTGTTTGACGAGACTGACGGTCTGTCGCATCGGAACAAAATCTATGCGGGCGCGCCAGGTCAGTCACCGTACGGCCGCCCGTTCAACTTTGCACCATTGGGATACATCGACACTTCGCTGCCTGGTCCTTCAGTCAGCGCGCCAGATCTTGGCAGGACGAGGTCCCTCGATCGCATTCCGCCGCCACGAGCCCGCCGCCGACCCAAAGCTATGTCTTACAAGTCGCATTTCAAGCAGCGCTATCAGGTGGAAACAGCATGGCGAACTGGAGGTAAGATGGAGCCGCGGCAGATCACTCCGGATCAGGGTGTTGTGACAAGTCTCCACCTCACCGACAAGTACATCGTCGTTGCGTTAGACAATGCGAAGATCCACGTGTTCGACACGGATGGGAAGCATCAGAAGACATTGCAAGGACACGTAATGGGAGTCTGGGCCATGGTGCCTTGGGATGACATACTAGTCAGCGGAGGTTGCGACAGAGATGTCAGGGTGTGGAACATGGCGACAGGGTACGTCTCTGAAACATCAAGCACAGGATTGGATACGGTAGCTGACACCAGCACGATACAGGCAAAGCGTTCATCAGTTGCGTGGTCACACTTCGACGGTGCGGTGCTTGAAGATGTCTGATAGCAATACTGCGATATCCGGGTCCAGGGACACGACATTGAGGATTTGGGACATAAGAGAAGGCCGCACAAAACACATCTTAGTCGGACATCAGGCCAGTGTTCGCTGTCTTGAGATACACGGTGATCTGGTTGTGTCAGGAAGTTACGATACAACAGCCAGGATATGGAGCATTTCTGAAGGGAAATGCCTGCGAATTCTACAAGGACACTTCAGCCAGATCTACGCGATTGCATTTGATGGAAAGCGGATAGCCACAGGAAGTCTGGACACCAGTGTGCGGATCTGGAATCCAAGTGACGGGCAAGTACTTCTTACCGCGATGTCTTCGAACAGTGCTTACATGGGAACATGCAGAAAATGCCTTGCTGTGCTCCAAGGCCATACTTCTCTCGTTGGCCAGCTTCAACTCCGTAATGACACGCTTGTGACTGGCGGCTCAGACGGCTCTGTGCGCGTCTGGTCGCTTCGAACTTACCAAGCCATCCATAGGCTCGCGGCGCACGACAACAGTGTCACTTCTCTTCAGTTCGACGATGCACGTATCGTAAGTGGGGGCAGCGACGGAAGGGTCAAAGTGTGGGACTTGAAGATGGGTACACTTGTCAGGGAGCTCAGTGCACCTGCTGAGGCAGTATGGAGGGTCGTCTTCGAAGAGGAAAAGGCAGTGCTCCTGGCCAGCAGAGGGGGCAAGACTGTCATGGAAGTAAGTGTCATCCCTCCCTTTCAGTAAAGCCAGCACTGACGGTGATGAACAGGTGTGGTCTTTTGCTCCTCCAGGCGACGAGGCCGCAGACGATATGAGAGCGGCGAGTCCCATGAGTCTGCCGGATCCTAATCTGGCTGGGTACCCGGAAGGCACTACTCCCAGGTTGCCCAAGGGACACGAGATTGACATGCCCGACGCATTCGCGCATGAGCTTATGGATCCGACAAGCGACATCGGCTATCCTTAACATCGGAGTCGAGAGTGATAGTAGCGTACATCGAAATCGGGTTGCAAGGGA
>NAJN01001608.1:0-10166 GCA_005059845.1 Cryomyces minteri
CTGATGAAGACGTTTGCCTACAAGTGCAGCCCGCCGTCGACGGTCGCGCCCGAGCAGGGCCCGCAGCTCAACTCGATCTGCACGGACCCCATGTGTCCGCTCGACCCATACCCGACGTGTGCCGCCTATCCGAGCGGCGGCACTGGCACGCCCCCTGCTACCTGTCCTATGACCATGAGCTCGAGCTCGATGATGAGCAGCACCACATCGAGCCAGATGAGCATGACGACTATCATGACGACTAGCATGACGACCAGCATGACAACTAGCATGATGACTAGCATGAGTGGTAGCATGTCCATGCAGACTTGCCCGACTGCCTCTACCGTCTACATGACCAAGACCGAGACCATGTCCTGCCCAAGCATGAAGAGCTGCCCGTCCGCGTCGACCGTCTACAAGAAGGCCAAGACTCACACGATGTCCTGTTCATCGATGTCAAAGCCCTTGATGACCTCTTCGTCTTCTGCTGCCACTGCTACGGCGACAAAGACGTCGTACTGCTACAAGAAGCACCACGAGGACGGGTGGGATTGCGAGTAAAGGTATACGACGGAGTGCTATGCCGTGTCATATTGGGATGAACGGTGAGCTACGAGGTGCAGCGATGGTGGTGATATGTGCAGGAGTTTGACGTGGCGTTGACGGTTATCAGACCCTTGTGGAGTTCGACCTAGTCTTAGTCAATAAGCCACTCCACATCATGACCTATAACGCCTCGCTGCGTCTGCATTGTGAATGGCGCCGACCTTTATGAGCACTTACTCCTAGTAACGTGCTATATGTCCGTTTGCGTTGATTAACAACACCTCGGAGTGGTATTAATTTCTCGCTCTTAGAAAAGGTTGCCCTAAGAGAGAAGGAATCGATCCTATGATCTAGCCCCACGGTCGCTGAACGGCTTCGTCGTGCCCTCCATGCCGACCGCTCTGGGGCGTACACATAGCGTGGTGTATGGGCAGTCTCGCTCGGCTTGCGTGCAACAACAGGCCGGTGCTGTCTTTCGTATCGCCGAAGATTCACGACACAGCTTACGCGGCGTTGGATCGCTCTTTCTATAGCGTGTGGCAGTACAAGCACCGCTCATGTTGTCTACTGGTTGCGTGCGTGGAGACCCACGTCCTGAAGCAGATGTTATCGTTGCCACATGCAGCGCAAATCCTCCTCCCGTTTGCTGTTGTCTGCTGCAGTCGAGCAAGACGTTGCACGTGAAGCGACACCTGTCCCTTTCGGACGCTCAATGTGACGATGGCATTGGAAACCCCAGTCAAATACAGCCCTCGCCAAAATGTACGTTATTGCACAAGGTATGTTGTAACAGCAGGATTAGCACACGTCCTTGTCCTCGCCCAACGTAGAGAGTATCATCAATAGCGGCCGGCCTGCTACGGGGCGGACAATCTTTATCGCCTACTCGCTACGACGAGCACCAGCCCTCGCCCTAACGCATGGCGGGCAGTCCTCATTCGGCATCCTGAAACTCCGCGCCACGCTCCACGCGCCGAAGCACTGGTGATTCGGGTCGCTGCGGGCAAAGTGGCAGTACTTGATCAGGCGGCGCAGGGTGTGGCCGCAGCGGTAGGTAATGGCTTCGTACTGGCACATTATGCTTCAAGGTGTTTGGGACGTTGGGTCGGAGGTGGAGAATGGTGGATGGTGAAGGACGAGGGCGTTGTAGATGCTGGATTGCTGAGATGTCGTGAATCGGTGAGAGATGTACGGGGCAGTAGGAGTAGGAGAGTGTGGTATGTACGTTGAAGATGATGTTGACGGAGACGTGGATTTGAGCTTTCCGGGATGTTGATAATGGAATGCGGACAAGGGAGCAGCGCGGCATTTTATAGTGAAGAGGTTTAGCAATGCACGTGGATTGAAGGCGAGCCCACTCAGAATCCAGGAGTGCGGCTCTCCAGTCCAGGATTCTGTCCGTGTCTCAACACACCTGCTCTGTAATGGCTGGCGTCGTCTACGATCATGTGCACCCTTAACGTAGACTAGCAGACAACCGTGATGAGCAACAGTCTATAGATGGGGTATGAGATGACTGCTTAGCGCTTTCTGACTCGAGTTTAGGAACCTGGGAAAAGGCGCACTTTTTGTCCGAAGATCTACTTCTCGATTAGCAAGATGCGAACGTGGAAGAAGGCAGAAGATAGCATCATCTTGAGGGAGCGTAGTGAACTAGCAGACTTTGCGAAGAAAGACCACAGAGCACAAGAGGACGGCAGCTAAGAGACCGAGGACGGGCTCAGCAGTGACACTAGGCACTCATCAACTTTGCATACATAGCTACCACTTACATAGCGCGATATTTACGAACCGTCTAAGTCTCTCTCCCCATCAAGCATTGATACGGTATTCAGCCAAGCAGGGTTAATGGTATCTGATAGACGGAACAGGCTTCAGAAGGATGTTATTGAGGCTTGTCAGTGTCTTAGATATTAGGACAGAGAAGGCGTGATTGAACTTAGACGATAGAGATAAATTGAGTAGGGGTTAGTTGGTTAGAATCTAAGACATTCACAGCCTCCTCTACACCACGCCAAGACCTGATATAGACCGTGCAGAGGCGACAACGATAGCTACTACAATGGGAATAGCATGGATTCCATGGATTCCACGCTATCCATGGAATATCACGTGTTTCCATGGAATGCAATCCATTCCATCCATTGAGAGCACTGGATGTAAGGCTTTACAAGCCTAAACCGTGACTCATATCGCTTGTTGCTCGTCGCTTATAGCGTTGTCTGTCGCTCATAGCACTTGATGTCGCTCGTAACGCTCGTGTCGCTCGTGCCGCTCGTTGTCAGGCTCGTTGGCTTCATCTATAGCATACGCTATAGACTACTAGTCCCCAGCACCACGTAGAGGTGAGCCCACGCTGGGGTGTAGTAGTAGTGAGTAGTACTCAAGGTTTTTAAACGTGATAGTCGTAGCATAATGTGATAAGTCCACCGTATTGAACCTAGTATCTAGTCAGCTATTCTCGTCAGCCCAGCGCAGCGCAGTGCACTTCCTCTACTGTTCGAAAATGTGTCCACAAAACGCGGGCACTACGCATCATCGTGGATGCATCCATCGATGGAAGTTGCGCGATTGCCGTTTCTGCTACTAGTCTCTGCCAGTTGCAAACGCTAGAGCTCAAAGCGGCAATATCTTGGCTAATGTAAGCGATGGTGTGATTCCCGGTGCCGCATGGTTCCCACTTTCTCGCATCTCGAACGAGCAGCTTCATCTTACTCTATTATGCCCCAGCAATGGGCTCACCTCTACGTGGTGCTGGGGACCAGTAGTCTCTCTGGAGACGAAGCCAACGAGCCCGACGATTCGGACGAGGTGCCTTCAGCGACCCTTATGACTAGATCAACGCTGCAGGGCTTTCACGGCATTACCTGCGATCACGATTCACGACAAGCAACAACGCACTAGAAGCCTTTATGGCCCGTCTGTGCAACATCTGCTCTCACGAGCGAGATGATAACAACAGATACGAACGAGACACAACTCCAAGACCAACTCCTCGAAAGCTAGCAGCGGATAGCCGCACGCCTCTCTCACCTTCCTACGATAGTAGCCACTCCTCTTCAACCACCATCACGCCTCATCTCCTACGACGACCGCTACCCTCCACGACTTCACGAGCTGTGCGACGATAAGCAACACTGCCACTTAGCAACTGAGCTGAGGGAAGCGGCCACACAAGACAAGACCGGATAGGGGCCGTTCAGAGGGGATCCTTGTTGGTGGTTTGGTGGATTGGCAAGGGCCCGCTGGAAGCGGATGCCTCGGGATAAGTCAAGAGGTGGATCTATTATCTTCTCCTTTCCTTTGCTATGTATGAGACTGTTCTACTCTGTCGCTCCTTCCAGTTATTTGGACTCCAGACGTCAGTGTGGCTAGATGAGCCGGAGTGATACCACATTTGATTCAGCGCGTAGATAGATGCATAGGCAACAGCCCATAATCCTCAGGGTTGCATGGCTTGAGAACACTACTACTACTACTTGGCGGGAATTGACCCTGTGAATTTGATCCACCAAAAACACCAAAAATGGCTACGCAGACCGCAGACTGCCGCCTGCGGGCTAGTCTCCTACGAACGAGCGGTTGAAGAAGAGCCTGCGGACTGGCTGCGTCTTGGCAGCCAGTCCTTAGGACCGCAGGACCGCAGCTACGGGCTGTTGACCACACTGTCTGAAATATCCCCGGGCGCTGTCGTGCAAATAGTATTGCTCACGGCAACTCTGCCACCTCTAACCTCAAGTTCGCCTCGAATCAGGCTACTTCAACTCGATCTACCATAGGGATCTTCAGCGTCAAAACGCTGCAGGGGCTACTTCTATTCATGTGTTCAGGGGCCACTTCTTTCGACTTGAGGGACTCAAATAGCTCCCAGAATTCACTGTATCATGAAACCAGCGACTCAGAACACAACGCTGCTATTAATGTCACATAGGTAGTCATAACAGGTCGAAAGAATTGTGATCGAAGCTAGCGTAACGGTGTTTGATGAGGTGTACTTGTGCTTGAACGAGTAGCTCAAAGTTGCGGATGGGCAGGGGAGTCGCGCCTCGGCACAACACCGGGCAAGAAAGGCCCCGACTGTCCGCCGGAACAGGCAACAACAACAACAACAACCGCGAATACCCAGCTGGCTCCTTCACGCATCCTACACCCGCACACCACTATGCTGTACCACCATTCGCACACACAGGACCCTGCAAACACGTCCGCACAGGTGCCCCTTTCACCCACCTCTTCCAGTGTTGCCAGTTGGCTGAAGACGTTGCCTCCCGTGCATGCTTTTCTCGCCTTCGAGACAAGAGCAAGCAAGAGAAAAGCGACACCGACCGCTCTAACACGCCCGGCTGCCAAGAGATCGAAACAAGCTGTACTCGGTGCCATCAGACACAACGTTGTTATGTCCGACGTCCCTCCGGAGCGTCGCAAGCAGAAGGATAAAGCACAGAAAGCGCCAGCAGCATTGATCAATTCTCCAAGGAGGACGCGTTCAAAATCCAAGGCACCCCAGCAGGGACAAGACACAACACCTACGAAGGTCAGACCACTCCAGGATGAAGAAGATCCAACGCCTCGCCCAGCTTTGTACGATATTCTTGTGCCCCTGCACCTTGATGGGGGACCGCGTTTCTCACCATCGCGAGACTTATCGCCTTCTCGTTCCACTACGTCCAAAGTGACCACGGAGTCGAAACGCTCCAAGAGTCCGAGTAAAGGCATGGCTTCTCGCGAGTACATGGTTGATCCTATCGTTACTAAGCAAATGGACCTCCTCGACAATAAGATGCCTGTGGAATTGCACGAGCTGGCCGTCCAGATAGATGTGTTTTCCAAAGGATGGGGCATAATACCTGCGCACTTGAAGGTGGGCGAATCGCTTCTCTGGAGGAGTTCGTTAGTAGTAATTTTGGAGCTAGGGACATCTAGCGGCGTCGCTCCCTCACCTACCACCCGCTATGATCGAGGCCATGGTCGGCACGAACAGACACGCCACTGGCGAAGCTCCTCCAGTGTCGGAGCTGATGCAGGTTCACCTCGATGCCCGAAAGCTCGCCACCAAGGGCCATTCTGAAGCAGCATGGAACGTCGACGTACATGGGCCGCTGCTGAAAAAAGCGCTTCTTACGTCCCCTCACTCAACAACACTTGACTCGAACGTAATGGACTTGCCCTATCCCATTCCATTCTACCCCTCTTTCAATTCTGCACCGTCACTGACTTCCTCATTCCGCAGCACCACCGCGCGCATCAGCCCCCCTCGCCTCCTTCCGACCGATATCTCCGGGTACAAAGCCGAGTCCAAAATGGTCGACTTTGGCATTGTTCTCCAACTGCCTGAAACTCTGCAACGACGTATCGCGCAACTCACCTCCCCTCTGGGCGCCGCGCTCGAGTCGCTCAGCCCGACGACTTACACGCCTCTGCGGTACAATCCGGTCGCGGTCAGCATCGAGACGAAGCTGCCTGGGCAGGGGCTCGACAATGCGCAGATACAGGTGTCAACGTGGGCGTTTGCGCAGATGCGGAAGTTGGAGGAGCTGTTGGCGTTGACTGGGTCGCCGGCGGCGGCGGTTGCTGGAGAGGGGGTAATAGGCAGGGAACTGCCAGTGCTACCGCTGGTGGTGGTGCTGGGTCATGAGTGGTATTTTTTGGCAATGACACGAGTGCGGGAGGGGGGCGTAGGGAGGCAAGCGGAGGCCGTGAGTACCCCAATCTCTATTATGATTCTTCGTGAACAACCACACGGCGCACAATTATCACGTTCCCATGTCTCCACACACGTCGAAAAGCGGTTGTTTGATAGCTGGTGCAAGGAGCGGATGACCGTGGGAGCATCGGAAAAGTTCCTGTCCTAATCTGTCTACTATCCTTCTTTATTTCCCTCTTAAACACACACACAGACTTACTACTAGTATAGACCCTCTGGAGCCACATTCCGATCGGCAGCACGCAGACGCTCGATGGCATCTACAAGGTGCTTGCCGCGCTGCATCACCTGATGGACTGGGCCGCGATGCGGTACCAGCCTTGGTTGGAGCAGAATGTGCTGGGTCCAATATTGCTGCAGGCTGTGGGTGAATAGAGGAGAGAGAAGGGGAAAAGAAGAGATACAGGGCGGTTTCGACAAGGAGGCAACATAGTCTAAATCACAGCAGTAGTAATCCTAGTACGGACACCGGCGTTTGGGTTTCCTGGTTGGAAGATTCTAGATGACAAACTTGGTAAGAAGCAAAGTAAAGTACAGAATGGTATCGTGGGGCACTCTGTTCACTTCGTCTGAGATTGGCAGTAACCAAAGTTGCTAACGATTAAGCGCGGCTTGGTTACCTGTGTGCTTTGCTTGCGATGTAAGCAAGCAAAGCAAACAATCCAAAAGCCTCAATCTTAGCAAGCAATCAATTCCAAGAAGGCCTGGATTGCTTGCTTTGGATTGATTGGTTTGGTTGCGATAAAGATACAGAGAAGCTACTACGCCACATCTACTGTACTGCACGATCAGATACTACCAACCCAGCTTCCAGTGGGATAGAACGGCCTAGCCATGCCGCACCGGCGGTCGAGGGCCCTGGCCGCCTCCCCCCACAAACCACCCTCCCAAGAACTCACCAACACCCTTGAGGACACGGACATGGATAATGTGGAGGACGTCGATTGTGAGGATCAAAATGGAACGAACAAACGCAAGAGGAGCAGCCCACACAAGGCAAGGCCAGTGCAGACGGAACACACTATAGAGCTGGAGTCAGAGGAGGAGATGGCAGTTAGTAGGAGGGCAAGGAAGCAGTCATTGGAGGTGCGGGAGAATCAAGCCACCCAGGAAGAGTCACTTGCAGTCTCACAGGGTGAGATGCTAGCCACACTACTACAGCTGAACAGGGAGATGAATAAGAGGATGATCGCAATGGAGAAGAAGCAGGACACATACAAGGACCAGGTGAAGAGGCTCGAGGAAGCACACAAGGACCAGGTTAAGAGAATGGAAGAGGCACACAAGGATGAGGTGAATAGAATCGAAGAGCTAGTTAAGACTATGCAGTTAGATATTGCAAGCCTCAAGTCGGCGAGCCCATACTGGGGAATGTCCCTGTCCTCAGGAAACCAGTCTTCATCTCAGTTGTCAAACAACACCCCTTCGTATGCAGCAGTTGCCGCTGCGGGAGTTCCTCTACCGCCCCGTGCTAACTCTAGGGCCTCTAGAGTGTCCTTTGACATGTCCTCGACGCAGGAAGGATCCTCTCCAAGAACCTCACCACAGTCGTCCCCGCCTGGCTCCGTAGGAACCAAGCTGAGGAGCGCTTTGCGTACTCGTGGCAAGATAGACTCCTTCGGAACTACCCGCTCTGGTAACCAGTGTTGTCAATAGTGCCCAACAATATATTGTTTGGACGTGCGTATGTGGAAAACCTGGTGCGTCATCATTCATAATTCCATTTTCAAGGTTATTGATGCCTGGAAATCGATACCGCATAGTTTAGTAAGCGGACTCATGCGATTTTGAACGTGACGCACGTCCTTTAATCCCTGCAATCCATATTGTCAGTATATTATTGACAACACTGTGAGTAGCCGCATAAGCTTGAAGGCGGTCGATAACAAGGATAGGGTTCCATGGTATAAACCCTGTTTGCCTCCAGGCAGATAGAACAGTCGACTTTTGAAGAGTCTGTAACCGAATGGATTGCAAGGCTGCTAAGAACTTCACTTTGTTGAAGTTTGTGCAACCTGTACGCGTGGCAGCGTCGACAGCCTCAGCATGCCAGTGCTTGTACGGCTGGAACACCACAACATTAAGTGGCTGCAGAAAGTGTGTTGCATAGGGCGGTAGTTAGTACAGAAGAATCCTATGATCGTCGCCGTAGTCAAGAAAGTCCTTAGTAGCATGCGAGCCGTGGCCATCAAGCAAAAGTAGCCTCCAGGCCCCAGTCTGCCGTTTAGCGCTGAACTTGTCGAAGTGCTCGAACCAAGCAAGTGAGATCTCGTCGTTAGTGTATCCAGAGTCAGACACAGACATTAAGACATCGTCATCCAGCTCGTTGTTGATCCATCCTTCAAGATGGAGCTGTCCAGGTAGAACAACTAGTGGTGGTAGGGCCTCACCATCACCACTAATAGTCTCGCCAACTGTTACCGTCTCACGATTCTGTGGGCTTGCTAAGTACGATTGGCGATCGGGAGCTTTTGTAGCAACCCACCGGCTCCGCCCATAGCCAACCATGAATCCAGACTCGTCGTACTTGTACATATCCCCTTCGGATATACCAAACTCGTGAAGAAGCTGGCAGAGGGACAAGAAGCACGCTTCGATGTTCTTGGGATCGTGCGCAAGCTGGCGAGCAAGCTGTAACGGTCTCTGGCGTTTCTTCTTGTACTCTGGATGCGCGATCAGCCATCGCTTTGACCGGTTTTGGCCAACAGCTGGAGGAGGACAACCAGATGTGTTCTGGCAAGCTGATCGCAAAACTAGATTTGCAGCAGCCTCAATGTGTTTTGGCCGGGCAGAGAGCCCAAGCTGATCAAGACGATCGAGGTATCGGCATAGTCCAGCATCTTGATCAGCTGTAAGTCGCTGCTTTGTCTTTGTTCGATCTGACTTAGACTTGCGGCCGGCAAGGCGTGCTCGAAGCCGATTGTATGGCACATTGAAATGGCGGGCTGCGGGGGCAACTTTTGCAAAATCACCGAGTTGGATCGCGTTAACAGCATCCTGGATATCAGATTCAGTCTCTGTGTAAGTTTTTGACATTGCATTGGCTCTGTAATGTATATACAAATGCGTACAACTTGCAAAGTTTGCGTTGAGCTAGTCTTTTGCGTTGAGCTGTCAGCCACTCAGTGCAAGCGAGTGGCCCGGTCTATACGGAGTTACCAGAGCGGGTAGTTCCGAAGGAGTCTACCTTGCCACGAGTAGCGGAGGCAGAAGCACACATCAAACCGCTACGCCAGAGACTACACGATCAGTCCCTTCGCTTCTGGATAGGTCTTCACTGCCTTAACAAGAGCCATCCGCACGCAAAGCTTAGAAAGAGGCGCCAGTGCAAGAGGTTCAGATCGCCACTACACACGGCATCTACGCTCTTTGCTAGGCTAGCACTAAAAGATGTCGAGGTTGTAGAGCCGTTTACTCTGCCACCATGGCAGCAACCGCCCAGGGTGGTCATTCTCGAGAGAGATGAGGCGGAGAAAGCGGCCACAGTAAGGCCGGTACGGACCTTGGACCTGTTTACAGGCGGGTCAGTTGGGAACGGACGTGCTGGTGTACGGGTGTGGGCGAGGATCGGCGCCCTCTCAAAGGCTGTCAGAACGGCGGCAGACACGACGGTCCTCCTTACCGAGCTCGAGGCTATACTAGCCGCGGCCTCCCTACCCTTTCCACCAATGTGGTCAGCGTCTCGCGTGCTACATGTACGAATCTTTAGCGACAACAAAAGCGCACTCCAAGCGATAAGCTGGCCGCGGCGGACAGAGAGCCAGGCACTTGTTGCAAGGATAACGCAGTGCTTACAGGGCAAGGACGTGTCGTTACACTGGGTCCCGGGTCACTCAAAGGTCGCTGGTAACGAGGCGGCCCGCGAGCTAGCTAAGAAGGCCACGGAGACAGAGAGTGCCACGGCACTACAGTCAGTAGCACGTCCACTAAGTGT
>NAJN01001609.1:0-10165 GCA_005059845.1 Cryomyces minteri
GCAGGGCTCGATCCTGGTCTCGGAGGGGGGGTTTGCCTTGGTGGACGAGCGGGTTGAGTAAGACGTCGACGGCTTTGCAGCAGCGGGAGGAGCAGCGGTGCGTGTGAATGGCTCGAGGCGTGAATCCAATACTCCCACTGCTTCCAATACTTCCTGCCCGCGCTTGCCGCCCGAAGCCTCGCAGCGTGGAGCAGCCTGCACCACCGACACTACTGCACGGGGGGGCCCTCGAACAGGCACTGTTGGGGAAAGGCGCGGCTGACAACGGGAGGCCAAACACCGCGGGTTTCACGACTGGCCGATCAACACCACAGCCCAGCGTAAAGCGAGGTCAGGCTGAGGTAGCAGGTGCACGCGCGACGACCACCTCCAGCCAGCGCCGTCGATCATGCTTCCGTTCTGTCGCGCCAAAGACCTACCTTACGCATTGTTACCTTCCCTCCGGCTCACCGCCCCGTCGCTGGCCAATCACCCGCTAGCCCCAGCCGCGCCCGAGCGGTTTGGATGGCCGCGATGAAACAGCTAACTCGAGCCCGGGCAGAGCGCCTGCTGCTCGACGTTTTAGGGAGACAGTCCCTCAGATCTGTCGACGCCGGACGCCATGTGCTTTTTCCCTCCGTCTCTCCATCGACGACGTGTGCTGTCCGTTCCATCACGCGAACTCTGCTTGCATTCCATGTTCGAGGTTATTGCGTCAGCCCGTCGATGCTAGGTTGCGCGAGTATTGGATTTCCTCGCTTCGCTTGAACAATGCCTGCAAAGTCCCAGGATAGGTCTGCCGAAACGCACGCCAGAGAGAAAGGAGTGGTCCTGTCAGTATTCGCGATAATAATAGATTAGAAATTACCCGAGAAAGTACACTACCGCGAGCAAGCCGTCACGTCCGTTGCGTGAACGTTGGACTTCCACCTCTTTCTCTTCCGAACAAGCCCGGGGTATCCCGCTGTCGTAGATACGAACTCTCCGTGTATTCAAAACACAAGACACTCGATCAGACACGACAGGATTGGAAGAATGTCGCCAACGCACACTTTGTCGTGGACCTAGTCGTGGCCATTGACACCATTCACCATGGTCGTGTCTCCCTCTTCGTCTCCCTCTCCGTCGCTCTGCGGCTCTTGCTTGACCTGCTGCTCTTCCTGCTCCTCGCCATCCTCCTGCTCTCCCTCCACCTCCTCCTGCTCGTCTTCCTGCCCCTCACCATCCTCCTGCTCGTCTTCCTCGTCCGGCTCGTCCTTCGGCACGCACGACTCCTCCCTCGCATCCGGCACCCTCGCCGGATCCATGTGCCACTGCTGGACACACATGATGATGTCGACAGCCAGCTGACCGTTCTTCCTCAGCGCCTTCTCCCAATGCTGCGGCATGCCGTCGCCAAGCACCAGAAACCTCGCCACGCTCTGCACCAGCAGCTTCCGCATCGGGCTGTCGCCGTCCGTGTTCGCATAGACGTACTGCACGCGGCGCAAGCCCGGATACGCGTCGTGGCGCTGGTAGAACAGGCGCACGCTCTCGAGCGTCTCCTCGACGAGCTTCGGCACCTGCCACTTCTCGCCCATCAGGTACAGCTCGAACAGCGTGCCGAGGTCGTGCTCCTCCTCCGGGGCGCGCAGCTGCCCGCTGTACAGCCAGCCGACGAACTGCTCAAAGGCCTCGTCTTCGTCGTCGGGGAGCTCGAGTTTCTTCATCTCCGACTCGGACTTCGCGTCGTCGTGGAGGTTCTTTGCGAAGAATTTGGAGCGGTGGCAGAGCAGCTTTTCGTGCAGTACGTATTGTGTGTTTTCGGACCCGACGGAGATCTCTACCATTGCGCGCGAAAGCAGCCTGAGAGTGGTGTTAGCGCGGTTGAGATGGAAGGAGGGTGAAGCGGATGCCAGGACGGATTGTCTAGTCAATGTGCGCTGGGCGCCTCCCGGAGATCTCATGGCTGCCAGCAGCGACCCCAACGCTGCGGCGCTTTCGGAGGAAGACGCTGCTGTTCGCTTGAGGTGTCCAACGAGGTCCACAGAGTAGGTTGACCACACAGTTCCCGTTTCGACTCCGTACTGCTTCCGGCGCAAACGTACTCATGGAGCGGCTTCTCCTCGTGATGCGCCATTCGAGTGGCGATCCCTGACGGGCAGCAACAGCGATCCGGGTAGCAGCGCGGTACGGCAAGGAGCCCACGGAAGCGAGATGCGATGCGCGGACAGCTCGAGGGGGATTCAGGTGGCAGGAGAAGTGTGGCAGGGCTCGAGGCGCATTATAAGAAGGGAAAACGCTCGATTGGGGGGAGGCTGGGAAGCGGGATACTGGGCCGCTTCGCTGGCCAAACGGGTTGCGTCAGAGCGCATGAGTAAGCCCTGGGCTGCGGGCCCGAGCGAATCACAGAAGGGTGCTTCCCTTAGGTCGATCGAGGCGGCCGTCGGTTTGTGGGATTCTAGAATTCGATTCGGGATCACCCGTCGTGCCAGGGAGTCTGCCTTTGAGGCTTGCAACTTCGGCTGTCTGCCGCGTTCGCTGTTCGTGCGCCGAGACGGACTGGTCGAAGAGACCATGCTGTTCGGTGCTGAGTCGATGGCAGCCTGTTCACGGGAAGCACAGCAGTTCTGTGCCAGCCCTCGGGTCCGCACGACAAATGCGAGTTTATCTACCTCGTAGCCCAAGCCAGTCTTGATCAAGTCGAGAGCCATGGGTAGGAAGCTAACTTAGGTCATACGAGCAAAGCAGGTTTCCGTTTGTTCTGCTGCAAATTCGGATGTCTACGCCTGTCTATGGTATGCGTTGCACGATCATTGAGCAATTGTAAGCTTCGCCAGCGACAAAGCTACATCTCCTCCCGTCGCCATCGCTGGCTCTACTGTCGGACTCTCTGCTCCGGTAGCACTCCGTCAATGACGTTGGCACCAAGTTGATCGAAGCATATGGCCAGAGCCTGCGTGGTACAGCTGTAGCCAGCGAGATGCCCGTTCAGGCGTACGCCTGGCACACAGACTCACGTGCCACTGATTCGACTCCAATCCGACTTCCACCCACCACCGAACTTGAACGGGCGACTCCTGATGAAGGCACTGACGTCAACCTGCCATCTCGCTTCTTCGAGGTATCCGACGACCTGACTCAGTACGTCGGTGGTCATCTGTTCCTTCTTCCCCTCGAACTCGTCGATCTGCACGAGGTTGTGCGGTTCGGAGGTCGCCTTGACTTCCGAGTCGTCGATTAGTATCGTGTTGCGCTGCGTCCATCGCCGACCCTGCGCCGCCTGCGGGTGGCTCTGAGCGACTTTCTCGTTGGCCCACACCCATCGCTCCAGCTGCTTGTACACTTGCACCTTGTTGCTGTACTGCAGCTTATTGAGACCTAGCGTGTCGCGGCCCCATTCGCCTACTAGCTGTGCGCGCTGCGCGGGCGTGAAGAGTTGCGCACAGAGCGCTTTGACGTTCTGCGGCTGCGCGGATGACCAGACTAGGCAGGTGTAGTTGGCGATGAGGTAGGAGAGGAAGTCGGGAACGTGAGGACGCGCTTTGAAGGACGTGGGTCGGTGCTTCGGGCGGTGGATGAGTGTGCCGTTTAGATCGATGATGATGAGGAGCGGTCGAGCGGAGGCTAGGCGTTGTGGTTCCTGGGAGGCTTGTGAGAGGTACGTTGCTGTTGGTTTGGGGACAGGGAGCGGCGTCACAACGGGACGGCTGTCGGCGGGTGTGCTCCCACGTCTTGTCTGCGATTTACTGCCCTTTCTTGGCGGGAAGGGTTCATCGGAGCGTGAGAATGAAGGCTGTGCGGGGGTCTTCAGGGGTCCATTCAATCTCTCGGACGACGAGGGCTCCGAGGGTGTTGAGGCGCGAGTAGAGTAGTCGTGGTAAGTCCGGTACTGCTCGTTGACACGCGCACTGTGGCCTCCATGGTAGCCCTGCACCAAGTTCGTCGGCTCGTGGGGTTGGTAAGGCGCAGCGCCTGCATTCAATACTGAGAGTCCTGGCCTGACACCACCCCACTGCAACGGTGCTTGTATGAATGGCGACGGTGGAAGCCACACCCCGCCTTCCGGTGCTTGGCCACGGTGAGACTGACAGGGAGCCTTCACAGGCGGTGGTTGAAAGTTTGTGAACTGAGGCTGCGGCGGTGCGACTTGAGTCTGCCAGAATAGCTGCTGCGATGCCGCATAATGTCGAAGCTGCTTGAAGGCAGTCTGGTCGTGTGGATTGAAGTGCTGGTTGTAGTCTGCCTCTTGCGTCGCAGTACTGCCATGTGCTCTATTGGTAAGTCGATGGCTGTTGAGCGTGGCTTGGGAAACGGCTTCGCTCAATGCGAATGGCATGGCTTGAGCAGGATATGTCGCAGGTGTTTGGTGTCTAGGCGGCTGCGTATGTGGACCAGACCGCAGGTTGGTGTTCTGGTGTTCGTCTCGAGGAACTTGAGCGGTGCTCTCTTCCTCGAGCGCGTCAAGCAGAGCCTGTCCGATGAAGACATCCCCGTCTATTGCTTGCTTCACCACTTTGCCTTCCTGGTCGTCACGCTGGACCTCTTCCCGACGCTGCTTCCAGTCTGCAGCCGCACTACGATGGTCGACCGAAGAAGCTGGCCGACCGCGCTTCCTGGCCATCTTGGCGGTGTTAGCGCACGTCTGTCTTCCTTTGCTTGGAGCTTGGAAGTAGTACCGTAAGAGCGTTTGAGCTGGATGCATGAGGCCGGCTTGTGAGGTTGGCGACAGTGAGCTCTACGTCTGGGATCGCCGCTTCTGCCTGAAGGTCATTCTGTTGTTCGCACTCGAGAGCGACAGCGGCCCATCCTCGGCATCACCCTTCGCCGCGTTCAGAGAAAATGGTTTCCGACTACACAGAATTCATGCATGAATCGTCAATATCACTCTCTAAAATATTACACACCGGTATTTAGGATTGCAGAATGCCTCTCCCGAAAACCCTGAGCCGCAATCTCCGCGCGCGGGCTCGAGAAGAGGAATCAGACGATGAGCCTTATTCCGATGAGCTCGAAGGATCCTCGCCCTCCATTCTTGACACCGGCGAGGGAGACAAGATTATTAGCTCAGACGAGGATGCCGACGAGGACGGCGAGGACTTGGTACGTCGTTCCTGTCTGCTACAATGACCAAGCTGAGTCTCATCTAAGTCAGACGACCCAGACGACACCGATAATGTCAAGAAGCAAATGAGCAACGTCTCCT
Source organism: Cryomyces minteri (assembly GCA_005059845.1). Taxonomy (NCBI): domain Eukaryota; kingdom Fungi; phylum Ascomycota; class Dothideomycetes; genus Cryomyces; species Cryomyces minteri. The sequence continues at coordinate 5,165 of NAJN01001609.1, forward strand.
TCGGCACCCTAGCAAAAGCACAAGACACCCTCTCGCGAAAACGGAAGCGAGGCTCAGACGCATCTGCGGGCCATGAAGATAAGCTACAAGCGCTGCGGGAACGGTTACGAGAGATTAAAGAGAGCAAGAGCAGGAATAGAGGTACCGAAGAACCGTCAAGCAAACAGAAGTCAAGCCGTCCTCTTGCCGACGCATCTGCCCCTGATCGAGTCCGCAAAGAAGAGGAAAGCGAGGATTCGGACAGCAACGACGGCCCTCGGAAGTCTCGCTCCTCAAAGCACGCGCCCATGGCCCAGTCCTCTAAACGCCAAGTAACTAGGCGGCGTACCGTAATCGACAACATCCCCAAGATCGCGCACCGCGACCCGCGCTTCGACCAGCTCTCCGGCCCTGTTGACGCGGACAAGGCTCGCAAGAACTACTCCTTCCTCGACACCTATAGAGCAGACGAGATGAAGGAGCTCAAAGCGGCCATCAAGAGCACCAAGAATGAGGAGGACAAGGAGAAGCTGAAGCGCAAGCTGTTGAGTATGGAGAGCAGGAAGAAGGCTCAGGACAAGAAAGATAAAGAGCAGCAGGTTTTGAGGGAACATCGGAAGAAGGAGAAGGCGCTGATTGAGCAGGGAAAGCAGCCGTTCTACCTCAAGAAGGGTAAGCATTTCTCTCAACGTATTCGGAACGAAGTCCTGCTCGAATTTACCGGTCCTTCTGTTCGCTATTTTACTCGCCTGTCCAGCGCTCTTCCACGTATATCAGTCCCCTCCCAGCTACATTCGCTCCTTCTTCCACTCATCCTCCAGTCTCTCTATTCCAGTTTTATGGACCAGTCCCACTCTCTAATCCCTCCCATCTCTCAACCCACCAAAACTGACACGCGCCTCACAGGCGAACAAAAACAGCTCGCCCTCGTCGAGAAATACAAGGCCATGAAAGGCAGGCAGCTCGACCACGCCATCGAGCGCCGCCGCAAGAAGGTCGCCTCCAAGGAGAAGAAGAACATGCCGTCGGCGCGGCGGGGCGCGGAAGCGTAGGGGTCGCATCTCTGCTCAGCCCACTTCGATCTTGGCTTTTATGGCTTTCCTGGCTCTCTGGCTTTCCGACTTTCCTATCTTGCAGAGACGCAGGGTGGCTTGGATGGGGGTGGTGGATAGCAGATGTCGTAGCATCCCACGAGCTCTGAGCCACGTGTGTACATGGTTATGTGGCTCCTGTGGTGGCAAAATGGCGAGTAAAAGGCTTTGCATCCCATTCAATTGTGCACAGTAGACATGGTGCAGGCAGCTACGCCGCTTTGGTTGCCATCCGGAGGTCAGGCGTGGAGCTCGCCGTAGCAGAACTTCCAACCCGTGCACATACAGTTCGGAGTTCGAGAGGTTTCATAGAATTATCGTTCGTGGGCATATAGTTCTCTCGCCCACGGAGTCACTTGAGGGTGCGAAACTCTCATGCATCGCGCACATGTGTATATAAAGCGACACGTCACATGCACTTGGAGACAGCACTTTGACTACGTAAGGCGTCAATATACACAGCGAGTCTGGAGTAAGTCTATGACCGAAGGTGTTCAGGACAGGCCAGAAGGTCCTTCTACTCCTGTTGTCGGTTCCTTTGCAGCTTCCAGGAGAGTGTTGAGCTCAGTTAGCAGCGGGAGGATGCTTGTTGTAGCGCTTGGTTGGGCCAGAGTATTCCGTCGGATGTTGAAGACGACAGCAGACCCGTAGAGCTGGTATGCTGTGGTGGAAGTTTCGAAGATAGAAGGCTTCTTCATCTCAAGACTTGCTTGCCTCAAGTATAGCGCGCTTCATGAACGTCCTCACTTGCTCGACGCGAGCGTGCCCTTTCCGCTTTGGATGGTTCCATATGGAGTTGCAGCATGCGAATCTTGGCCATCGATCGAGGAAAGATTGAGCAGTAAATCCGCAGCCACTGTGAAATTAAGCTGATCCCTTCAAGACAGCTGAAATCCGGGTGCCAGGTGGTGGGGTGCACGCAGATCCCTTCTAGGTCTGTCACTGGAGCATTGTGAGTCTCCGGTGCGTGCTGGCCGCCCACATTCTGCACCATACCGGTACGGTGCGAACGTGTTCAGCTGTACCCAAGAACGCTGACTGTGACAGGGCGGTCCGGATTCGAAGCGCCTCCACGCCTCTCCCTCTTTCCGATAACAGCATCATCCTGTTCGGGTTCGTTCCCTTCGTCGTCGTCTTCTTCTTCATCCTCGTCATCATCATCATCATCCTCGCCATCGTCGTCATCCTCCTCGTCCTCCCCGTTCCCCACCACAACCCCACCTGCCTTCGCCTCCTCCAGCGCGCGATACTTCCTCTTCGCCTTCTTGCTCTTACTCGCCTTCTTCCTCACCCTCACCGCCGCCTTCAGCATTGTGCGGCTCTCTGGCCCCTTCTCCATAAGCTCAATTTTTTCAGCCAAGATGCGGCGCGCAATCTTCCGGTTTTGGGTACGCGAGCGCGTCTCTTGCGATTTGACAACCATGCCGGTCGGGAGATGCTTTAGTTGGACCGCACAGGAGGTTTTGTTCTGCAGACGTAATTTGTGAGTATAGGCTGGGGTTTGGGGCGGTGCACGGCATACGATCTTTTGCCCGCCGGGCCCGCTGCCTCTGAGGAAGGCTTCTTCGATGTCGGATTCGTTGACTGTGGGCCGCGGTGGGAGAGGTTTGGCGTGTTTGGCGGCTGCTGAAGCGGTGGTGCTAAAGGAGCGGTAGGCATGTTGGACGGTTGCCAGTCGACGTGCTGCAGCTAGAGCGGTGGGCCATGGTAAGTGTTGTGGTAGCAGCATGACTCCAGCATGCTCAGATGCTCAATGGTCGGTCGATTGCTTGCGAGCATGGAGATGGGATGATTCGGGCCGAAATCGCGGGCCGGATTCAGAAAGTGACGAAGTGCCAACATCCCATCGATGTTCACGCTTCACATCCAGTTTGTTGTACTGACACCTTGCTTCCCCTCAGGCCGACCACAAGCCGTGACAGCATACAAGACATGTAACAGAAGTCCCAACGACCACACCATCCGTTGGTCCACCAAGCATCCCATGCTCGACCCCCAAACCGTTCTCCTTACCACCCTCTGCGTCGTCCTCCTCCTCCTCATCGGCGCAACGATGTTCTACCCCGCCAACATCGTCCGCTGGCTGCAGCGCAAGAAGTACCAATACGAAGTCACTTTCTCGCTGTACATGCTGACGCCGACGGAGAAGTTCATCTTCAGTCAGTCCTGCCCCCAACTCAAACCTTCCTCTTCCCCTTCATCCAATGCGACCCCTCTCGAACTCTTCTCTCGAATCGTGCTCTTGCGTCTATGCAGCGGACTCCTTTCAGAGAGAACCCAGGCGTAGAGGCCAATCGGTTAACGGCACGTTGGCCCAATAGATTCCATCCTCTTCCTCATCTTCAGCATGGTCCTCATAGCCGCATCCCTCTACCTCCCCGAGCACATCTCCAACATCTCACGCCGCGCGACCTACTACTACGCCGGCGACGACCACAACATCCCACTCTCAGGGGCCCTATCAAAAGCCCTACCCGGGATACCACCGGAGGGGACGAGCATACCTCTGCAAGGCGACGACGAAGCAGCCGTCGCTCAGACGCTCAAGTCTGCCGCGGCGGAAGCGGCGGCGCAGACCATGGCGGCTGTGAAGGAGGCGGTACGGCAGGTGTCCGGTGGAGGAGCAGTGAGGGCGAAGGAGGAGCTGTGATACGGGAGGTGCCGGTACAGGGGCATGGACAATGCAGTGCGGAAACTAGAGTCGACAATAAAGTGACACCATCCTAGGAACTACTTGGAAACCCAGCCCACGAAGGATCGAGAGCATAGTGCGCACCTCAGAAGTAGTGTTTAGTGGTAATACAACCCATGAGGCAAAAGCAGCCCAGCGGGCTCATCAACGACTAACTTCCCAATTGCTCGAGCTGCACATCCACCACGCTAAGAGACTACGAAGGAGGTCGCAGTAGTGCAAAACTGATATCGACGAACTGACTTGGTAGCGCAATGACGCATGGGGAAGAGACACCCGGACCAGTCTTCCCCAACTAACGATTGTGGATGAACGAGAAGAAGTGACCACGTAGGGCAAGTACGAAAAGCTGCAGTAGATGACAGCTTGGGTACCCGAATTTCTTGCGCTCTTATTTACGTCTAAGACGGTACAACCGATGCTACACACCAGCCCGCTCCGTGCTCGACCCCCGATGCATAAACCATAAGGTGGCAGACAGCTGGCAGCACGTCTAGCCTCGAACACGCCTCCCACCACTGTCTTTCCATCTCCTGCATTCGAAGCCCTCAAACTCGGCCACCCATTAGCTCTGCATGTACGTCACCAGCGTACTCCTCGCCTCCGGCGAGAGCCTTTCCTGGATGAAGCCACTTATGCGCTGGCCGTGCCGCGCATCCGCCTCCTTCAGGTACGCGCCGACCCAGCTCTTCACATCGGCAATTTCCGGGTACGGGTCGAGGGGCGGCTTCTTGCACGTGTTGAGCTGCGTAAAGCCGACGCCGAAGGCGGAGTCGTCGACGTCTTGGTCGGGGATTATGTCGTCGGCGGCGGGAGGGACGGGCGGGTTGATGAGCAGTTTGAGGAGCGCTTCGCAGGTCAGGGCCCAGCCTTTTTTGCCGTATCTGGGTCGTGCGTGTCAGTGTCTGTGTTGTCAGCTTGTGAAGGGAAGCGATTGTGAAGTTACCTTTCCACGAACGCGACCGAGTCAGTTAGTGTCTTTGTTAGGGAAACGACAGCGGTCTTTCGGTCGAAAGGACGGGTCAACTTTTGTGTGTCTGGAAGAACGATGCCAAGGTACACTTGAGTGAAGACACTAAGTTTGATGTCAGCCTCAAACGGAATGGAAATCGGACAGTCGTGTACGCACTTGTTCTGAACTTGGTCCATAGCAGAAATGAAAAGGTCCGCTCCAAGGCCTTTGTCAGCTCTCGCAGAAACAAGGTGGTAGAAGCGAACGAAGCGTAGTGAAAAGTTCTC
>NAJN01000161.1:0-33288 GCA_005059845.1 Cryomyces minteri
CTTCAACCTCGGCTTCTTCGGCTTCTTCGGCTTCATCGGCTTCATCGCCTAATACGATTAGTATAGGCTGTGTAGTCGGATCTGGCGATGCAGAGGCAGGCGGTGAAGCAAAGGGTAAGGTAGATTGCCTGTTTGCGGACGACGCGTTCGTTCGTGCGCGCTTAGCCGCATGCGCGTTCTGAGAGCTGGATGATGATAGCAAGCCTTGTAAGGCGTTGCGGGTGCGTTTTAGTGACATCTAGTAATGAATTGGTAATGGTTTTGACGCGTCAAAGTTGATGACCTCCTTCAGGCAATTGATCTAAGAAGGTGGAATAAGAAGCGGAAGCTTCCGCTATGCTCTAAGTGGCTCGTTTATGCTAGTCTGTAGGGGATCTACAAACGGGCCTCACACGCTCCGATCCGGCCGTATGGGTAGACCAATCGGAGGCCGCGATCACCCCCGACACCTACCCAAACACTGACCCTAATAGAGACAAGATGAATCAAATACACTCAGTCAGTCAAGTAAAATCGAGGCCTTATAACACCTTGCTTGACTGATCAACAGGCTTACAAAATCTTACTTGACTGACTGATTGCATCGGTCAGTCAGTCAAGTAATGGATTTTGTGCTTGACTGTTGAGAGGTCTGGACTCTCAGACCGACTAGGAGGCGGAACTCGGGTTAGGGCATCTTGATGGAAAGCTTAGAAGAACTACGCTTGAAACACCTGTCCCAACACCTCTTCCTCTCTCAGTTCCATTGTCTCACCAGCTCACTCTCCGCGAGTCAGGCTATTTGCGTCACGATTGAACCCGGTGCATAACGCCGCAATGGTGTCCCCTTTGCCGAAGTTGCTAAGGGACGAACTTTGCTGCGGGGGAAAAGTTCCAGGCACAAGACGACGAAGAGAAGGACGATCAGCACAATGGTAATATCCGTGGAATGGACATGCTTCGTTTCTTCTGTGCGGACTCGTACTAGCATAATGCGCATATCTGTGCTACCCGTGTCTCTCTTGCTCGAGCCACTGGACGAGCGGGTAGAGCTATCGAGACTGCTAGGAAATCGTCTCGCGAACGGACGCAATCTTGCTCATCGATGCTATCGCAAAGTTGGCGAGGGCTGGTATACCATCAGACGAGATATCGCAAAGTGGAGTACGAGCCAAGAATGCAGTGAGAAACACTGCCCGGCAGCAGCTTGGTCCCCGAAGGAGAAGAATGGTTCAGCCGCCGACTACGAACCATCGATAACGGCACGCCGGTACGTACTCAAGAACACCCACCAACATGTCAGCCACAAGCCTTTGTGGAAGTACTGTAAAGATTACCCGCGTCCTCAGATTCACGATCTGTAGTCGTTGCGCAGTGTGATTGGCCTTGCCCCGAACACCGAACGAAACGGTTTTTACAGTTCCCACAACCACGAATGGAACCGCAACAGGCTCGAAACGCTGATAGTGGGTCCATTGCTTTTCGAGAACCAGAGCGGGCGGGCAGCGGCACAGAGACTGGTATTCCGGGTCACTCAAGTCATCACCACTTGCGCAGGTGCCAGCACCAAGCTATAGCCAAAGCTGAGAGTCCTATCGTCTACAGAGACGGGTTTGGAGGAGAGAGAGAGAGAGGGAGCAAGACCAGCAACAGGATCTCCCCACTCGAACTCCACGATCGGCCATGTGCGCATCCAGAATTGCTCCTTGTGGGAACCAAAACGCCAAAAGGACCCAGAGAAGAAGCGCACCTGATGTTCTCATGACATTGTGCCCTCGCCCTGTTCATTCGCACTTCAGGACCCCACCCCCCGCATCGATTTCACTCACCAACCCACCCTCCTCCGTCCATTCACTGCCCGCCCCCACTCCCCCTGCGCGCACTCAGCGCGACATCCTCCTCAATCTGCGCCCTGCTCCTCCACTCCCTCCTGTCTGCGACGGCCGAGCCCCTGACCAGCTCGGCGGCGACGCCAAAGACGTACATGCAGACCGCGGTCGCCGTGCCGACGGACAGGGTCCAGAGAAGGCGGTCGCGGAAGCGGCGACGCTGCTGGCGCTCGTGCCGCCGGCTGCTGCTGCCGCCCCGGTCGTGCCAGCGGCGGCGCGAGCCGGAGAAGACGCGCTCCTCGCGGCGCACGCGCGGGTTCGGCACGCTGGCTGATGGGTACTGGTACGGCATGGGCTGCTCCGAGGCGGCGGCGGGGACGGCGAAGCTGTCGTGGTTGACGAAGCCCGTGGGTGACGCGTAGTTGCCCGTCTGTGGCTGCGGTGGGGGGTACGCGGTGCCGTCGATGGGGTTCACGGAGCGGCTGGGCGAGTCTGCTTTTTCTTCCGCGACGACGATTCTGATGGGCTCGGCGACGGGCGCTGGTTTTGTATCCGTGGAGGCCTCGGTCGTGGTTGCTGTGGCGGCTTCGCCCTTTTTCTTGAAGATCAGGAGATCTCGGGCGCTGTAGATTACTTGGTAGCCTTCTGATTGCAAGGTGGCGAAGTGGGGGATGAATCTCGCCGGCTGATAGAGCTGCGAGAGGGCGTCTGAGATCGAGATGGGGTTCTCCGACGTGTTGGGGAAGCTCGTGGTCGTCGTCGCGGTAGTGATAATATCGTTGCCCGAATCATAAGCGAGAATCTTGTACTGCGCTGGCTCGGGAGTACTAGAGCTCTCCGTCGCATTTTGTGAGACTGCGTTCTCAGTAACAGTGGCTTCTGCAGATTTGGTTGTTGCGGCCGGAGATGACACCGGTTTCACCGGCGTCGTCTGGTTCTGCATCACAACTTGACTTTGCGCCTTGAGCTCAGCTTCAAGGTCATCCTGGCCGGTAGTGAACCTGTACGCATCTGCTCCTATCCTCCTGTCATGATCCATCAAACACTGGTGAACCTGTTCGTCCACACGGCCCTCGAACCCATCAGTGGGCGGGGTTTGACGGTGCGCAGTGTCGATGCTGCCGTAGTGATTCTCGTATATTGTGCGGACCACGCTCACAAGAGCGCGGTCTTTTGCTTTCTGCTCCAGCTTCAAGTCCTCCTTCGTCGTAGCATGCGGCGCTTTCTTCTTGTACCACTTCTCCGACGCGCTGTACTAGACCACGCTGGCACACATGTCGCCTTCGCCTCGCTGCTCCTTGAGCTCCTGCTCCAGAGTCTTCCTCTGTCCCCTCTTGCATGCACTCAGCTCCTCTGCGTAAGCCGTCTGGAGACCCATGGGAATGCGTGAGTAGCCATCCTCCTCGTGTGCTTGCATCGCGTGCTTCTGTGCCTTGATCTCATCTTCGAGCTTCCGTCCGGCTGCAATCTCGCGAGCAAAAGCTGTTTCCAAGCCTTGAGGCGCTTTGGAGTATCCGTCAACCTCGGCAGCAAGCCTAGCTGCTTTGCGATCCGTCTCACGCTGCTCTGCAGACTTGACGCCGCTTCTCTGTATTGCGACCTCACGTGCATACGATGTCTCCAGGCCTTGAGGTGTCTTGTCGTAGCCGTCACTTTCTGCAGCTAGCTGTGCGGCGGTCTGCTCTGCCTGTCTCTCTGCTGTCGAGGCCCTGCTCTCCTTCTGCTGTTCACACTCACGGCGGTATGAAGTTTCTAGGCCTTGAGGTGTCTTGTCATAACCATCGACTTCGAGAGCTAGCCAGGCGGCATTCGACTCCCCTTTCGATGCACCATGCGTTTTCTCTCTCTCAACCTCCCGAGCATAGGAAGTCTCTAAGCCCTGAGGCGTCTTGTCGTAGCCATCCACCTCAGCAGCCAGCTGCGCGGCGTCTCGTGTTCTTTGAAAGTCCGCAAATTCGCTGCTCAATCTCTGGTCTGCGCATTCACGCATGTACGACGTTTCCAGGCCTTGGGGAGTCTTGTCGTAGGGATCGGCCTCGGCTTCCGAAAGAGCTGTCGAAGCAGCCAGTCTATGCGCTTCTGCGACATTCCCTAGTATTGGTGAGCTGCACTCCTTGGCATAGGAGGTCTCGAGGCCCTGTGGCTCAAGGCTGTACCCCCAGTCGTCGACTGGATTGGCAGGCACCTTCTTTCCTGTCGTACTCTGGGCCGGCTGCTGCGGCTTCTTGTCACCGATCTTGACCGGCTTCCTGCTAGTCCGCTGCAACGCGGTCTCCATTGGTTCTCTTGTCACTCTAAGAGCTCTTTCGTTTTCTCTCTCAACTCGTGCGTATTCCTTTTCGAGTCGTGCGAGTCGCTGCTCTCTTTCTTCTGCTCCGGCCGCTTTTGGCTTCTTGATGATACCCATGCTTGCTCTCACATCACTGGCAGTAAGAAGATCGATATCGTCCTTCGGCAAGTCCGGTTTCCGAATCTTCGGCCGCATGTTGAGTTCCTGAACATCTTGCCTCACGTGAAGTCTGGTAGGCTGCGACTTTTGGGTTTGGAGAGTTTCTCGGATAGCTGAATCCTTGCACGTCTTCACAGGAATGTTGACTGCCTGATTCTTTGTAACCTTGCCCTGGTCAAGCGATGCAACGTTCATCATGCGATTGGAGATAGGATCGTACACCCTGCTATCACTACTGGCCACCTGCGCAGACTCAGCAGGACCGTCGACATCTCGCCTGGACTGGGCCCGGCTAGCGTTAGTGTTGACAGCCGCCTGGTCTCTTGCTTCCTTGGCCGGTTTTTGTGCTGGCTCTGGCTTCCCACCAAAGTCCAAGCCCATCTTCTCTTTCGCCCACGCTGGCATCAGAGGCTCCCAGAACTGTTCGAATCTCTTTCCGAAGATGGCTTCGTAGGGATTCTCTTCAATGCGCTTCCGCATCTCCTCCTCCATCCTCTTCCACCGGACTTCGCGGCTCGACAGCTCATACGGCTTTTCCACCTCAGAAGCCTCCGGAGCCACGTTGCTCGTCGGCTCGCTGGAGTCGTTCAGGTTGACCCAGCGACAGCCGGGCTTGCCCCATGTGCTGCTCAACCGCCAGCCCCAGCCCGGCATGTCCTTGTGATCGCGCTCCCACAGAGATCTGCGGTGCAAGGCTTGAAGGAACTTCGCTCGAGAGCGTGCCAGACGCTGTTTGGTGTACTGCTGATAAGTGGGATCAAGGTGCGACAACCAGTCGCTCTTGCGATGCCACCAGGTTACGTTGCGGCACTGCTGCCGGGGCCGGCCGTCCATCGTGTCTCTGGCGGTTGTCGAGCTGATGGCGAGTGGGATGGATGTTGACGGCCGGCGTCTCGCGGCAGGGCCGAGGCCTTGCTGAAGGCGTGGCGGTAACATCGCTGCGTACCTCAAGTCTACCGATCTCGAGACGCCTGTATGATTGACAGGGAGCAGGAGTGCTGATGAGGCTGCTCGACGGAGCTGCTTGCAAGCCCGATGGTCTTTGTACTTCCGGGCTTGTCCTCGGTTGCGTCGCTGAGGAGCTGAGAGATGTCTCACGTGTCACGCGGCACGTAGCGGCGAGCAAGGTCCAACGGCGTGCAAGCAAGTCCGAGTGCAAAGAGCGAGCACACAAGCCGGTGCTATAGCATGGAGGGGATGGAGGCAGACACACGGAGCTCCAGCAGGCAGATGGAAAGAACGGTGTTGCAGAGGCTCTTGCAGGAGGTGTGGGAGCGGAGCAAGGCCACCGGGCAGGCAGTGGAGCGCGTGCCCCGGCTTACGAGCTGTGTGTGCCCCCGGAGACGCGGGGAGGGGTAGAGACAAGCCGGGGAAGTTGGCTGTTAGCGTGCTGTGGAGAGGCTCGATGCGGCATCCCGCCACGAGTCGAGACGGCGTTTATGAAGTTTAGTTCTGGAATCCTCTATTCCACGACGCTCTATTGGGCGACGCGGTGACAAGCGCGAACAAGTGCGAGTATCGAAGAGCCGCCAGTATTCGTCTTGCCCGGACGAGCGAGCGAGCGAGCGACGGCGGCGTTCCGGCAGCAGCACTCGGACGCTTCACGTGTCAACCCGCGGCTGTACTGAGAGGCGCTGCCGTTCTGCACGATTTGGCAGAATGGTCAAGAGTCTGATACGCAGTCCGACGTCCACAAGAGACCGCTGCGTGTGCGAAAATGGTATATGCATACACCACGTCTGTCCAGAAGTCCGAGCCCGCCGCAATCGTGAACGTGACCGAAAACTCGACCTACATGCTGTCCTGCCGCCACTGGCTCCTGACTCAGCCCGCGCTCGACCCACTCCTTGCTCCCCATCTCCGTCAACCTGCTCAGCGCCCGGGCGAACGCGAACCGCTCTTCGTCGCCGGAGAAGATGCTGCTGTTCTTCAGCATCTCCATGCTGAGGCCCAGATCGTCCATCAGGCTGCGCATCACGTCGTCGACGTCGGCGTGCTCGCCCTTGCCCTGCGCCGCTTTGTGGCCGCCCTTGTCCAGCGCGTCGTCGATCTCGTCCCGGTCCATGAACAGCTGCGACAGTGGCTTGGCGGTCGTGAGAACGAGTTTCGCGCGCGCCTCGTAGATGGCATCGACGAAGGTGAGGAAGCGCCGTGCAAGGTCGCGGGATCGGTGGTTCATACTTGGCACGTCTGTGATGATGAAGGCTTCGTAGCTGCGGGCAAGCTCGATGTAATCCGCTGCGCCTGTTGCTCGGCCGATGAGCTCGTTGAACGAGAACATTGCTGCTTTGCCGCTGGCTTTGGGGACGTTGATGTCTCGTCCCCATATGTGCTGAGTGGCTCTGTGAGGGGGGTCGTTTTCGATATCGCCAAGGAAGCGAAACCATTTCTCCGCATGTGACTTCGCGCCCGCGTCTAAAGGATGATGATACACCCCAGAAGGTGGTCGGGGGATCTTGCGGTAGTCTGTCGTCGAGTCCAGATTGATGACTCGTAAGCGAGTCTTGAGCAGATTGATGCAGGGTATGAATGATTGTCGTTGGACACCATTCTTGTATAGCTCATCTGGGTGCCTGTTGGAGGTGGTGACGAGCACTACGCCATGAGCCATGAGTGACTCAATCAGGCGCCTGAGTATCATGGCGTCCGCGACATCTGTGCATTGGAATTCGTCAAAACAGAGCACGCTACTCCGCTGCGCAATGTCTGCGGCCACAAAAGGTATCCCGTCTATGTCGTTGCCATGCGCCATCTTCATCTTGTGAAGGTCCTTGTGGACTTCTTGCATGAAATTGTGGAAGTGTATCCGCGTCTTCGTCTGTATGTTGTGAGGTAAGGTGTCGTAAAATAAATCCATCATCATTGTCTTCCCACTGCCGACATCACCATACATGTAGATGCCCTTGGGTAGATCCGACGATATTTCCGTTGCTGTCTTCTTCTTCTGCCCGCCGCCAAACAGAGAACCGAAGAATGACTTCTTCAGCGACTGCAAAGACTCGATCGAAGGCTGGACTACTTTGGGCGCTTTATAATGGGCAAGCATGTCGTGGAGATCTTGTAGACTCTGTATTATAGCTGAGGGATTCAGGCATCAGCGTGGGTTGTACGGGTCATGGCTGGGTGCTACACACTTCGCTGGTGCTCGTCATCTCTCAGCCTCCCCGAATGCACTCTCTCTTCGTACTCAGCGATGGGACCTCTGTCATGGGGCTTGTCTTCCATCTGTCAGCCAAGACGTATCAGCGGGACCGCTTCAGCGCTTACCATGAACCTCCGCATTGACCGTCGCAAACCCTCTCACTACAGGTGCGAAAGCGCGTCCACCTTGCGGTCTCGAGCCTCGAAGATGGCCAGCTCCTCCGCGCAGCTGACATACCCGTGAGCGTGTCCCCAGTCGTAGAGAGCGGGCGCAAGCTGAGCATAATGTTCTTCGAGTCCCGACTCCGCCACGCTGGCGCTGGGCCGCCCATAGCATAGATCGCACGCCGTGCAGCGCTTCGGTGGAACTCATGGCGTCCTGCTGCCACTATCCTGCCGGGTGAGGGGGAGGACTCAGAAGATTGAAAAAGGCATGATCTCAAGCTCTCAGATTCAAAAGGAATCCTCGAGAGGGTCCAGAACTTGGGCGTTTGTTGGCAGCGCGCGGGGAGTTGGTTCGGCAAAGTCGGAGATAGCTGTGGATTTGAGAAATAGTAGCACACTTGTAACCTGAAAGGCCAACAAAATTAGCGGTGTTCCCGAGATTTGGTCGCCACGGTTTTCTGATACCGGGGCGAAGCTCAAGGTTGCTCCCGACGGTCTGGCCGTTGCGACTCCAACGTCTTCCTGTAACTTAGCATGTAGTCATCTGCGTTCGAGTCAAACGTAGGGGTCGGAATGGGCCTTTTTCTAGGTGTCTACGATTCACAGTCGACGTTGTTTACATGTCGAGGGTCATTGATTTACACATCAATAGTAAGTACTTGTAAAACCTTCATTTTCTCCGAAACCTTCACCCTCACCTTCACCTTCATGGGGGCAAGCCCCCAAACCCCCAGCCTCGCATCGCTCGAGTGTGAGTGGCCTGCTGCTAAGTGCTCCTTCCCTCCCCGTCTTCCCTTGGCGTCCAGGGACGGCTTCGCTCGCCCTACTCGATTGAAGAAGTTATTTAGTGCTTCGCACAAGAACGAAGTCCTGCCTCCCGTCGCTCCACTCCTCCCTGCGGGACGGGTGAGAATCGAGCGGAGCGAGGCCCGGGGGTTTGGGGGCTTGCCCTCATGAAAGTGAAGGGTGTAGAGATGGGTCGGTGCTTCGCACAAGAACGAAGTCCCGCCTTTCGTAGCTGCGCTCCCCCCTGCGGGACAGGAGGAGTTAATTTCATTTGGATAGAGGGACGGGGTAAGTACCTTCCGCAGTTATTCCCGCGCAAATAATCGCGCGAACCCAGGACTGAATGACAGGCTGAATGGCATTGATGAGGCACGACTTTCGCAGCCCCCCGAGTCTGCTGTCCGAGCTCTGTGCTTCTATACTATAGCGACGCATGGGGCTTAGGTCAACAGATCACCTTTGTAGACTTCACGGGCGCGGGGCTTTTTGTCAATAACTGACGGAGGCAAATCGTGGTAGTTCTCCAAAGCATTGTATAGTGCATATCAAACACGTTCGTCCTCTGCTGCTTCCACCGCCATATAATCCGCATCTCCACCTCTGGCAGCGCGCATCCTGGGCGGAACCGCATACATCCTCGCGTAATTGACCTGCTGCCCACCCAGCGCCGCCCGGCCGTTCTCCCTCTTCCCGAACACGGGCGCACCGTCCGCCCAGAAGTCGCGGCAGTTGGTCAGCATGCCGCGGGAGAAAGGGTTCTCGCGACGGCGGCGCGCCATAACATCGTTGGCGCGGCTGTCGTGCAGCGCTGTGGCGACGAAGGTGTCGAGGCCGAGAAGGCGCTTCCACTGCTCGAAGCAGCCGTCAGGCGTCTTCTTGCGGCGGTGGTGCGGCGGTAGATTGGGGTCCGGGCCCATGCCGCTGGCGCCCAGACTCGCGCCGTCTGCGGATAGGGCACCGCTGGTGATGGCGGCGGTCGCTGCGTTGGCTGGACCGTGGCCTCGCATGCTTTCGTAAGTCGTTTGGGCGCGTGCGATTTGGATGAGCTGCACGAAGAGGAGCATCGTCACCCAGATCAATTGCAGGATGCCCCAGGCATTAGTGATGAGGGTGAAGGGGTCTTTGCTGAGCTGGACACAGAACGAGGGCCCGAGAACGGCACAGTGTGTTACCGTCGGATCGGGAAGGACTTCGAGGTCTGCGGTTAGTGTCAGTATCTGGTCACATGCGGCGTGATATTAGAAAGGTATGGCCTACATGCTATTGTGAGTCGCACAAGGACGAGCAGCCCCACTACCATAGTGAGAGTGTAGAGAACGAAATGGCGGTGGTTGTTGATGCCAACACAGTTGTCAACCCAAGGGCAGTGGCTGGTCAAATAAGCATCCGATCGACTACACAACACGTGGACAACACTCACTGATCATGCCGAGCGACGCATCGATTACACCGCTTGCAGTGCTTACTCCGAAGCGGTTTGCGAACCATGCAACTGACGCAGAAGTTTTGCTCGTCGTACTTATGTGATGCGAGTAGCTCTTCTATAATCGCCTTTTGCTGGTGCCGACTACCAGGCTTGGGAACAAAGCCAGGGTCTTCGAGCATCGTCATGAGGTAGAAGTATACACAGAGCCCGTAAGAGGCTGCAAACAGTAGATTGAAGAACGGATTTGAAAGATATGTACCTGTTTGGTTGAGTCAGTGGAATTCGTTATATTGCGATGCCTGGCGTAGCCTACTGGGGAGAATCTTCACGATCCAACGAACACCATCCCAGAACGACGTGCCAGCAAAGACACCAGCGAGGAAGGGCTGTGTAGATAATGAGCGAAATTCTTGTCATGATATGGAAGGCTCCGCACCGTCCGTTGCATGTGGTTCATGTCCGAAGGGGCCCACCTCAGTAGTTGCTGAGCAGTCCACTGCAAGCAGAACACCGTCACGAATGTGATGGGCACGGCAGCATAGACGACCATGTTACTCAGAATATACAGCGCACACAAGATGACGAGGAACGGCCACAAGAAGAAGAACTTCGAGACGAAGCCCCTCCGGTCTTTGATGATAAAAGACAGTGGAAAGTCCTTCGGATTGCCATCCTCGTCGTATCCGCACGCCGCTAGAGCGCGATGCCACTGCTTCGTCGAGTTCATTTCCTTGGCTGTCACAGCCGGGCTCTTCCCGTCGTTGCTCTGCACGAATCTGTCGGCGCCGTACTCGATCAACTTCTGAATGCAGGGTAACGACCCCTTGACCAGGGCCCAGTGCAGGGCGGTGAAACCCTGCTCGTCCGTCGCATACACACTCGCGCCCCATTTCAGTAACGTGTCCACGCACTGAGGGAAACCTTTGTATGCGGCCCACATCAGGCTGGTGTGGCACTGGGCATCTGGGACGTCGATGGGTATGTCCTCGTGGAGGAGCATGACGATTTGGTAGACATTGCCATCCAAAGTCGCGGAGTGCAGCAGGTTGTAGCCTTGGTCATCCGCAAGCAGCGGGTCCGCACCGTTTCGGAGAAGCAGGTTGACGACGTAGTAGTGACATCTCTTTGCGGCCCATAATACTGGCGTGGCTGCCGCGTCTCCTCCTCTTGCATTCACGTTCGCGCCGGACTGGATGAGGAAGTGGCAGAGCGCGTAGTGGTTGTTGATCGCGGCCCACTGATAGCAGTCCGTCAGTTCTTCACGATGCTCGTGCGCGTGGGGATAAGCGACCCTACGTGGAGAGGTGTGATGCCTTGCTCGTCGGAATAGTTGGCGTCGAACTCGCGGCTGTCAAAAAGCTTCTGTATCGCACCGACCTCCCCCAATCTTGCCAGCTGCATCATGTCCTTCTCCACTGGTAACGGGTCTCTTCCCAGGGGAACATGGTCAAGCTGGCCATGATGCTGGCCGCTGCTGGGAACTCCATTGGGAGCCGTGGGTGGTCGTGCCGGTGTTGCAGCTGTCGCGGACGACATGCTGGGGAGCGTCGGGGAAGTCGCAATCAAACACAACAGCGTTCAGGGCGGCCTCAGCATCATGGAAAGAGAGCAGACGCCTGTGAGCAGCGCTGGGCCTCGAGATGGCGCCGGTTCACCGTGGAGGCATGGCAATCTCGAGTCGGAGAAGGCGTCAGCGTGTCCGCCGACAGCGCCGCGCCTCCCGCTTGCTGGCCGATGTCCCGCTGCTCGAAGCTTCCGTCCATGTCTCACTCGATCTCATTAATCAGCCTCACATTCGCCATCAGAGCAGTCGACAACAACACAGCACCGCCGCGAAGCAAGTACATAACCCGATCCACCGCACTCCATGGCGTCCCCCTCGCCCTCCTCTTCCAAGCCGCGCACCCCAGAACCCGGCTCTGGATCCTATACCGCCATGTCGACCGCCGACGTCGAAGCCATCGGCGCGCACTGCCAGATGCCCTTCTGCCACGTCCTCGACTTCCTGCCCTTCCGCTGCGAATCGTGCCACGGCAGCTTCTGCCTCGACCACCGCACCGAGTCCGGGCACAGCTGTCCACAAGCCGGGGCATGGGCTCGAGCGCGGCGGCGGCAGCAGCAGCAACAACAACAACAACAACAACCAACCACTTCGTCGCCCTCCTCGATGCTCAACGCCTCCTCCTCTCCATCGTCACCAAAATCCAACACCCCCACGAAGCACTGCGCAAGCCCGCACTGCAAGACGGCGATCGACGGCCCCCTCAAAACAGGCGTCCACTGCGCCACCTGCAACCGCTCCTACTGCCTGAAGCACCGACTGCGCGAAGACCACGCCTGCGCCTCCCTCGCACCGCTCGGCGCCCGCTCCACCGCCGCCGCCGCCGGCCCATCGCAGAAACAGCGCGGCGCCGCGGCGCTCGAGAAGCTGCGGGCGTGGGGCGCGGCCAAGCAGAAGAGCTTCGCGCTGCCCGCGTCGTCGTCTCGCGCGGCCGCGTCGGCGCAAGCGGCGGCGCTCGCGACGCTGAAGCGCACCGCGCGCGGCGACGCGACGCTGCCGCCCGAGAAGCGCATCTACGTGCACGTCGAGGCGTCGGCGGCGACGGCGTCGGCGGCGACGGCGTCGGCGGCGGCCAAGTACCCCGCCGGCGCCTTCTTCTACAGCGCCGAGTGGAGCGTGGGCGGGGTGCTGGACGCGGCGGCCAGGGCGCTGCAGCTGGCCAACGTCAACAACCGGGTCGAGGGCGAGGCGGAGCGGCTGCGCGTCTTCCACGTCGAGGACGGCCGCCTGCTCGAGTTCGGCGACAGGCTGGGCGCGGTCGTCGCGAGCGGGAACACGCTCGTGCTGCTGCGGGGCGTGGGGCCGCCGGCGCCGGACCTGATACGCGTCTGAGGTGTCGATGCTGTGGGGGTGGGAAGACCGTGTGCTGCGCAAGGATCGACCAGGGCCCCCTTTGTCGTTTGTCGTTTGCGTTTGCGGTTGCGGTTGCGTTTGCGTTTGGTAGCGATTGGACGGGCATGACGACGGCGTTCGATACCATGACACCTGTTCTTGACGATCTGCGATACATCGCTACGATTTTGCTCTTGGACGCATCACTTGCGCGGCTCAGCGTAAGGGGAATGTGGATGTTGCACATGATGGACGAGGAGAATAACCAAAGCACTATGACGATTGCCATAGAAACACCAGTACCGCATTGGAGGGATCCGCCTTCCCTCTTTTCCTTCCCCGCCTTCAACTTTGCAGTGCACAAACAACAGAGCGGAAAGGTATGGACAACCCCACGAACACCGCAACCTGAAACGCCAAGCACGCCTTGCCCTGCCAATCCCATCCCGTCCGACACCGTGCCATCCTATCCAAAAACGCTGGAACCCACGGCATCTCCCCTTCTTCCCCTTTGTCCACTCGTTCGACTACCTCGGCCTCACAGCCGGCCAGAACCCCCTCTCCCTGACTCTGACGGCGCACTCGAAGATGCCCTCCTCCGTCGCCGCCCACAGCGTCCTGCCGTCGCGACTCATCGCCAGCCCAGCCGTGCGCGCGCCGTCCGCCGTCGACCTGCGCAGGTAGGTTCCAAACTGCCACACGCTGCCGCCGCCGCCGCTGCCGTTGCGGTAGTTGCCGCGCGCCAGGCGGAACGGCGTGTTGGCGGCAATGTACTCGGCCACCGAGGCGGAGATGGCGACGTCCGGAGAGGCGGTGACGGCGGCGGCTGCGGCGGTCTGCGCGGCGGCTTGGTCGCGCATGCTCATTGAGCGGACGCGCTCGCGGGCGCGGGCGAGGTGGCGCAGGCGGCGCATTTCCGAGGCCGCGTCGGGGGTCAGGTCGGTGTCGGGATCGTAGGCTGGATCGGTCTGTTCAGGCCGGTTAGTGGGGTTCGTCGTTGTGGTCGTGGCTGTCGTCGCTGTCGAGTCGGAGGAGATGGGAGGGGCGCGAGCGGCGGATTCGAAGAGGGGGCCGCGGCCGACCATGGCGTCTTCGATTGTGCGCCAGGGGTCGGAGGATGGTATGGTGGCGGCGATATTGAGGACGGCGGTGATGTCGAGAGGTGAGGTGGAGTTTGGTGATGCCGTAGTTGAATCCGTATCGGAGTGATCTGCGCTTGAGGTGGCTGCCTGTGTCGGAACTGCTCGCGATGCTGCTATACGAGATCGCTCGGCACCAACTATGGCGGCCGTGGTTACGTTGCTCAGTCTTGTGGATGGATTTGCAGGGAGGACGACCGAAGCGCGACGACGAGGGGCGCTCGGCTGCCACGGTGTTCGCTCGCGGTCACGATTTGGATCGGCAGGCTCGCGAAGACCCCTGTCATGGACGAAGTCTCGTAGCGAGCCAGCCAATGCGAAGTCCCTCCTGTTCTCCGTGGAAGCATTCAGTAAGGCTCTTTCGCGGTTGCTCAGATGTTCACCGCGGGCGGATTGATAGGCTTGGCCAGCCGGTGAGCCCTCACGGTTCGACGTGATAAACTCGGCAGGTGACGGCAGATGCGGACTGCGGGCGGTGTTGCGGTTGAAGTGGGAGAGGTTGGTGTAGTTGATGCCGCGTGTGCTGGTCCCTTGCCCCCGAGCGCGGGCTTCTTCTCTCTGTCTTGTCGTCCGCAGAGCCTCCAAGACCTGTTGCTCGTGGTGCGTCAAGCCGTATGGATCGTCGCCCTGTGCAGCCCGCGCCTCACCGAGGGTTCCACCATCTAGTCTTTCCCGTTGCCTTCTTCTGGCTTCCATGTGTTCGGCTGCAAAGTTGACGGCGCTCGTCGCATCGGATTGGTCCAATGCGCGACGGTACCGCCGAATGAAATCCTCTTCCTGGTCAAGCTGCCGCAGCTCCGGGCTGTTGTCCTCCGGTACTTGTTCGAGGTCGACGACTTCCAGCTTCTGCAGGCTCTCGTCTTTCGAATTCAGTTCGACAACTTGCTTCACCCGCAGTCCCGTCCTCAGATCCCCGACACAAATCCTCCCACTATCTTCGCCCCATACCAGTAGGTCCAAGCCGTCGGGGGCGAACATCATGGTCCTCACGGATCCGTCACTCGCTTTGTTGTCGGGTCTGCTCGAACCGATAATCTGTACAATGGCGTCCTCGCCACGGTCGGAAGACATGGACATGATCAGGGAGATATCAATGACCATGATGTAGCCACATTCGGACCCAACGGCGCACAAAGCACCCGAGCTTGACCAAGCTGTGGTGAAGAAGCCGTTGGGACAGTTCGGCGGGTTGTACAGCTGGATGATAGATGTAAGACTCCAATCGCAGTCAACCGAAGATAGTGGTGGAGCGTTGCTCGTCTTCGTGGAAGCTGGCCGGGATTTGGCTTCGCGCAGAAATAGATATGCCTGGCTGCCGTCTCCCACGGCGAGGAGCAGGTCACCAGAGGGGGAGATCGTCGCGTGATTCATCTCGAACGGAAGATCGAGGACGTGCGACTCGACGCTGTGCGTGAGGGAGTAAATACGAACCGTGCCATCGTTGTTTGCCAGAACTGCCACGACTTCGTCGTCGTCTCCACTACGGCTTTTGCGGTCTTGAGTCTTTCCTGGGGCATGTTGCAGGCGATGGATAGAGATCGAGTTTATTATGTTATCGCCTATCCTTTCGAGTCTAATATGCGCCGTCGTGGGTCCAGGCGAAGGCTCTCCAGCACCACGATCCCAGAAATCCAATGGCAATGCCGCATCGACATCAGTCCCGGTCGCGCCGTCTCGCCCGAGCTTGATGATGGCTATCTGGCCATGCTCCTCCCCTCCCGCTACGCAGACCCAGCCATGACCCGATGCTGTACAGCGTGTTTCGAAGGGTAGAGTAGTAACGAGTCGGCGCTTCTTGGTGGCTGTGTCCAGGCAGTAGACGTCGGCGCCGCTCGCGTAGTAGAGAACACCCGGCGATGGGGAGGATATGAAGTGATGGAGTTGCCAGTGTCTGGACCGCAAGTCAGAAGATATAGGTCGAGCAGCCAGCGGTGATGCGATGGGGAGTTTCTCACAGGACGGGTATCTTGGTAGGGTAGAAGGCCTTTTGCGGCAGTACGAAGGAGTCTGTGTCACGACAACTCGATGGACGTCAGCCGACAAGTAGGCACAGAAGGCTGGGCGATGAGGCACTAGGCGCTTACGGAACTTCGTCCACGGCCATAACAGGGTCGGAGGTTCAGACGGACACCGTGGGGGAGGATGGCTGCTCCGAGTGTAGGCACAGGAGTAGCGGGTAGTGGGTAGTGGGTTGCAGATGTAGTGAGGCAGAGCGACATGCGGGAGGTGAGGGGTGAGAGGTGAGAGGTGAGAGGTAAGAGGCAAGAGGTGAGAGGTGAGAGGTGGAGGTGAGATGTGTGATGTGAGCACAGAGCAAGCCAAGGTGCGGAGGAGTGCAGCTGTAGGAAGCCGCCGCCACAGTCTTGTTACATACGTCACTGGATGGAGGTACTCAATCAACCGCACACTGCAGGTGCTTTCGTCGTGGGTTACATCGTACACTCATGTACTTTCGTTACATGTCCTTTCGTTACATGTCCTTTCGTTACATGTCCTTTCGTTACATGTCCTTTCGTTACATGTCCTTTCGTTACATGTCCTTTCGTTACATGTCCTTTCGTTACATGTCCTTTCGTTACATGTCCTTTCGTTACGTGTACTCTCATTGCATGTACTTCCATCGTAGTTTCATCGTATATCACGCGTACTTTCATCACGGGTGCTTCCATCGTACATCACACGTAATTACATCTAGCTTCCGTCGAGGTGGCAGACAAAGACGCACAATGCGTGAGCATTCACGTCAACCATCGTCGAACCGCGGGAGCGTTCGCGGCAAGTAGGACGGCGCTTCAACACGCGTGTGCGCCAGGTCTCACGAGCCAGAACCGAGACGCTGCCGGCTTCACATGCAGAGGAGAAGCGGACATCTGGTTTGCACGGTGCTTGCGATATGTGTGTGTAGGAGCACTTCGGCTGTGGGCCGTCTGCTTTGACATGTAGCATCTCACTGTATGCTGCTTTGCGCGCATCTTCTTCTTCTGCTTCTTCTTCTTCTTCTTCTTCTCCTCCTCCTCCTTCTTCTCCAGGACTTGAGTAAGTCGTGTACGTCTTGGGTGTGTAAGTGTGTGCATGTGTGTGTGTCGTGTGTGGGGTGTGTGTGTGTGCGTGCTCGAGCTTCTTCGCCGGCTTCCACCACCTTCCAGAGTGCGAGAGAAGCCAAAGCATTCCCGAGCCCTGGTCCGTGCTCCATTCGACTTCCACAATTTTCCACCACGTCGACTCTCCTGTGCCCTCGCCTCCATCCACAACTCCTTCATCAACCAACCCCCACCGCACATCCCGCTGATCCCCTTCCTCCCCACTGTACACCTCCTCTTACACGAACCATCCTTTTCTGAGCACACATCATGTTGTCTGCACGGTTGTCAAGAAGCGTGAGGATCCCGGCTGGAAAGCGCGCCCATGCATCTCAAGTACTGACGTGGAGCTCCAGTATCTGCCTCGAGCAGCATCCTCCTTCCGCGCTCCCGTCGTCCGATCACCCCTCGCTTCTTCCTTCCGGAGGCATTATGCAGACGGTGGCGACGACAAGGTGAAGGGCCAGGTCATCGGTATTGACTTGGGCACCACCAACTCTGCCGTTGCCGTGATGGAGGGCAAGACACCGCGCATCATCGAGAACGCCGAAGGTGAGATCCGGCCGAGGGCCATTTCTGTGCGACATGCACTAACCCAGGCGCAGGCACACGAACAACGCCGTCCGTTGTGGGCTTCACGAAAGAGGGCGAGCGTCTCGTCGGTATCGCTGCAAAGCGGCAAGCAGTCGTCAACCCCGAAAACACCCTCTTCGCCACAAAGCGTCTCATCGGACGAAAGTTCAGCGATGCCGAGGTTCAGCGTGATATTCAACAGGTACCATACAAGATCGTTCAGCACACCAACGGCGACGCATGGCTTGAGGCACAAGGCCAGAAGTACTCGCCATCGCAGATTGGCGGTTTCGTCCTGGGCAAGATGAAGGAGACTGCCGAAGCCTTCCTCGGCAAACCCATCAAAAACGCCGTCGTCACCGTTCCAGCTTACTTCAACGACTCGCAGCGTCAAGCCACCAAGGACGCCGGTCAAATTTCGGGCCTCAACGTGCTGCGTGTGGTCAACGAGCCCACAGCTGCCGCGCTCGCATACGGTCTTGAGAAGGAGAACGACCGGATTATCGCCGTGTACGATCTCGGCGGAGGTACCTTCGATATCTCCGTCTTGGAGATCCAGAAGGGTGTTTTCGAGGTCAAGTCTACCAACGGTGACACCCACCTTGGCGGTGAGGACTTCGATATCACCCTCGTTCGCCACCTTGTCCAGCAGTTCAAGAAGGAGCAGGGCATCGACCTCTCAAACGACCGCATGGCCATCCAAAGAATTCGTGAGGCTGCCGAGAAGGCCAAGATCGAGCTTTCTTCCTCCCTCCAAACCGACATCAACCTTCCTTTCATCACCGCCGACTCCTCCGGACCAAAGCACATCAACACCAAGATGTCCCGGTCTCAGCTCGAGCAACTTGTGGATCCCTTGATCAGCCGTACCGTTGACCCCGTCCGCAAAGCATTGAAGGATGCTAACCTGCAGGCAAAGGAGATTCAGGAAGTCATCCTTGTTGGCGGTATGACTCGCATGCCCAAGGTCACCGAGTCCGTAAAGTCCATCTTCGGCCGTGAGCCAGCCAAGTCTGTCAACCCCGACGAGGCCGTGGCTATCGGTGCCGCGATCCAGGGCGCCGTGCTGGCTGGTGAGGTCATGGACGTCCTACTCCTTGACGTCACTCCTCTATCGCTCGGTATCGAGACTCTCGGCGGTGTTTTCACCCGTCTGATCAACCGCAACACCACCATCCCAACCAAGAAGTCGCAAATCTTCTCTACTGCGGCTGACTTCCAGTCCGCCGTTGAGATCAAGGTCTACCAGGGTGAGCGTGAGCTTGTCCGGGACAACAAGCTGCTCGGCAACTTCCAGCTCGTCGGCATTCCTCCGGCTCACCGTGGTGTTCCCCAAATCGAGGTCACCTTCGACATTGATGCCGACTCCATCGTCCACGTTCACGCCAAGGACAAGAGCACGAACAAGGACCAGAGCATTACCATCGCATCTGGCTCCGGTCTGAGCGACAACGAGATCCAGAGCATGGTGGACGACGCAGAGCGCTACGGTGAGCAGGACAAGGAGCGCAAGGCTGCCATTGAGGCTGCCAACCGCGCCGACTCCGTCCTGAATGACACGGAGAAGGCCCTCAAGGAGTTCGAGGACAGACTGGACAAGACCGAGGCAGAGAAGATCAAGGAGAAGATTGCGTCGCTTCGAGAGTTCGTCAGCAAGAACCAGGCCGGCGAGGGCACCGCAACGGCGGCCGAGCTCAAGGAGAAGACGGACGAGCTGCAGAGCGCCAGCTTGACGCTGTTCGACCAGATGCACAAGGCACGCACCGAGTCGAGCAACAGCAGCGAGCAGCAGCAGCAACAGCCCGGTTCCGAGGGCGAGGAGAAGAAGCCATAGATGGGGTTCGATGTACGAAATGATTTCAAAAAGCGACTTTTCCTAAGGTATCTCGCTGTGCTGCATCCGGCCGGAAACCTTCTTAGACGAAACCCGTGTATTCTCTCACCCCCCACCACCCCCCCATCCGCCCCCCTTCTTCATGTACCATGTATACCTCTTGTCTTACTACCACCACCACCACCACCACTACTACATACTTCGTTTCTGTTGATTGTGCACGGAGCGCATTCGGGGAGTCTACGGGTTCTTTCTGCCAGCTCCGCGTCGTCTGTCTGGCGGGGCGGCTTCTGTACTTTAGCTGTGTGATCGAATGAAGGACGTCTCCTCTCCCCACTGCAATAGCGTACCGCAACGTGACTGTACGCACAACTCGACGTCGACTCTTGTCGCGTCAGGCGCGCAAGGCTAGGCGTCGCCTGAGATACGGAACGAAGGTACTGGCTGGCTGGCACGTGCGTCTCCCCTTGGCTTGCAGTGTGTAGTTTGGAGGGATTTGGTATTCCCGATGTAGTCGTCTGGTTGCAGGTGGCACTATCGGCGAAGTGGTTTGTAGACGAGGCCCGCGAGCTTTGCGGAGGGGAAGAATCAGCACGGCATCGGAAGCGAACAGGCCGCTAGAACACAAAAGACGCACCGAGTTGTGTGGGAGTGGTTTTGCATTGACTGTAGATGCAGGGTTTTCCGCGTCCATCACGTTGACGCGACCGTTGACGCTACGCAACCGCCGGAAACACAACCCCAGCTCAGACAAGAGGAGGACTCCGTTGAATTTTCTATTTACGCCGTCGCCGGGAACAGAGAAATCATGGTCTAAGTTTCCAGACTGTCGAGTTCTTCTCCACCTGTAAAGACGCGCTACAAAGGAAATGCAGGATAGGCTCTCTCTAACGGCTCCCTGGCTGTCTCCCAAGCCAGCCAATCCGAGCGTGTCGTCCTGTAGTAAGGGGTCAGTATCGGCTCTGCTTCGAGGAAATAGCAGAGCACGAAGCACCAGTGCAAGGGATACGTACGGCAACAAGCCCATGCCATTGATCTTCCACAGTCCCAACGCAAGCGCCAACATGTTCATGGCCACATAAACCAGCTTCACCCACAGCAGTCTATCCTTGCCCTCCGTCAACTCGAACCTCGCGAACGTGTTGTTCATGTCCAGCACCGCCTGGACTGGCGTCTTGAACAGCATGAAGACCATCATGATGCTGAAGATCTGCAGCGAATTACCGGACATGTACATGCCGATCGCGTTCATGGGCAGTTGTTTCGCCGGCGCGATCGCAAGCTCCCATGCCTTCTTCAGTTTCAGGGTGTCCATCTCTTCTGTGGTGGGAGGTTTCCGCGCGGGGGTTTGGGGGGTGTTCTTGGAGACTTTGGACTGCTGCTCGAATGTGAGTCGGAGAGACGAAAGAGTAGCAGCAATTGGAACACACCTTGCCGGTACTGAGCGCAGTCGGGGAAGTGTAACCTGGTGGATCAGGAATGCTGCTGGACTTGGCCTTTGGCGAAGGGTTCGAGTTGAGGTCAAGAGCCCACTGAGGCGGAGGAGGTGGTGGTCGTGTTTGTTGTGACATAGCCGGTGTTCCAACTAGCTCGAGGAGGCTTTATCGTGTTGTATGCTGTAATAGGTGAAGTCGTTGTTTTACTGGATACATCGCCGCCGTCGTCAATATAAGCTCGGGGGGTGCAGTCGCCGACGCCCGTCTTGGCGTGTCCTTTCCCCAGATCGTTTGTCAGACTCGTCTACACAATATCACACAATTTCAGCTGACGTACACGCTCTCTACAGCACCGCAATCGCCTTCCCGAGCAGACCGACCGATGTACACGATAGGTGTTGTACCTTGACTTTGGTGGCGTGCCTCCAAAGCGGGAGCCAGTGTCCCGCATCCGTCTTGGAGGGTCACCAGGTGAGCGGGCAGATGCGCAGCTGTAGAGGGGGTAGCGAGTACAGGCCACGATGAGTACTACTGGAGGGTCGGATGCGAAGCTCTTTGCCAGAGTACGTTCTCCTGTTCTTTGTTTACTACAGCCTACGTCCCTACCGTTGCTTTCCCAAGCACTGGCCTTCCTACGAAGCTGCGCAACCAGAACTGGCTTAGGTCTGGAGTACCCTCGAGGCAGCCATTGTCATCGGGCGAGTTGGGCGTCTATCCGCCATGATGTTCACGCCGGTTTTTCTATTCGAGCAAGGGCTCGCTGGGAGGAATCTGGACAACGCTTACGCGAAGATGGCACAGGGCAAAGTGGCGGAGCTGAGACAGGAACTGAACAGCGGAGGGAAGAAGGACAAGGGCAACTTTGCGAAGAAGACAGCTCTGAAGAAGATTGTTGCCAACATGACAATGAGCAACAACGACATGGTGGCTCTGTTCGCGGATATAATCGGTTGCATGACCATTGCCAGTTTGGAGATCAAGAAGATGTCAGTACGAGGAAACTATACCATTCAGATTTCGGCGGGAGAGCGGCTTGAATAGTGAGCTGATCTATGTGCAGGTGCTTTCTGTATCTGGTCAACTATGCACGAATGAAACCAGACCTGGCTCTGCAGGCTCTTCCCATAATTGTGGAGGTGAGATGGACCACCTTGCGGGCTGCCTGCTCAGCGATACTGAACGTCACTTTCCAGGATCTAGATGACAGCAACCCTCTGGTTCGTGCACTTGCGCTCCGAACAATATCCTACGTCCACGTCCGGGAATTTGTCGAAGCTACCGTTCCTCCACTGAAACAACTTCTCAAAGACTCCGACCCTTATGTTCGGAAAACTGCCGCTTTCTGTGTAGCGAAACTATACGATCACGACAGACACCTTGTTGAGAGGTCCGACCTCATCGACCGACTCAACAGTATGCTCAAAGACGAGAATCCGACTGTCGTGTCTAGTGCACTAGCTAGCCTCGTGGACATCTGGGAGAGGAGCGAGACCATAAAACTTACTATTGACTATGCGAGCGCATCAAAGATCGTACAGATACTGCCAGATTGTTCAGAGTGGGTGGCGCCTTCTGATTTCGGGACCAGGAGCTGATGGCTGACAGATGGGGCCAAACGTATATCCTTGAAGCCATGATGAACTACGTACCGCAAGATACTGCCGAAGCTGCTTTACTAGCAGAAAGGATCTCTCCGCGACTATCACACACCAACTCGGCAGTGGTTCTTACCTGCATTCGAGTCATTCTATACCTCCTCAACTACATATCCGACCAGAAAGTCATAGCATCCCTTTGTACCAAACTTTCACCACCTCTCGTCACGCTCCTCTCACGGGGCCCAGAGATACAGTATTTGGCTCTTCGAAATGCATTACTGATCTTGCAACGGCGGCCGGAGGTGTTGCGGAACGACATTCGAGTCTTCTTCTGTAAATATAACGATCCTATCTACGTGAAAGTCACGAAGTTGGAATTGATCTTTATGCTTGCTACGGAGAATAACATTAGAGAGGTTTTAACAGAACTACGAGAGTGAGTCACCTATCCAATCCCAACTGTCGCTTTCTCACCGCTCTAACAATCTATCACCAGATACGCCACCGAAATAGACGTTCATTTCGTCCGCAAGGCAGTCCGTGCAATTGGCAAACTGGCCATTAAGATCGAACCAGCCGCCAAACTCTGCATCAATACCCTCCTTGAACTCGTGGCGACAAAGGTATCCTACATCGTCCAGGAAGCGACTGTCGTCATCCGCAATATCTTCAGAAAGTACCCGAATCAGTACGAATCCATCATCTCAACTCTTTGCGAGAACCTTGATTCACTGGACGAACCTGAAGCAAAAGCTGCAATGATCTGGGTCATCGGGCAGTACGCTGATCGTATTGACAACTCCGATGTCTTGCTCGACGACTTCCTGTATACCTTCGCCGACGAACCGGTGGAGGTGCAGTTGGCGTTACTGACCGCAACCGTCAAGCTGTTCATCCAGCGCCCAACAAAAGGCCAACAGCTCGTGCCCAAAGTGCTCAAGTGGGCCACGGAGGAGACAGACAACCCCGATCTGAGAGATCGCGGCTACATGTACTGGCGGCTGCTGTCTTCCGATCCCGCCGCCGCGAAAAACATCGTGATGGGCGAGAAACCGCCCATCACGGCCGAGAGCGAAAAGCTCGACCCTGTAACACTCGAGGAGATGTGTCTCAACGTCGGCACGCTGGCAACGGTCTATCTGAAGCCCGTGCACCAAGTCTTCCGCTCCGCCCGCCCGCGACGCGTCCAAGACAGCCCCGCGCTGCAGAAGATGAGCCTGCCAACTTACCAGGCGAGGATGCTAGAAGCGCAGAAGCCGGCATCCGATGTCACGGCTCTGCAGACGAATGGTAGTGCGAATGGGCAGGGCAATATCGCTGCCGCGGTTGACGCGGCCGACTTGTACTTTGCGGGCATTGGACAGCAGCAGATGTCGAATATGAACATGCGCAACGAGGGTGCGTTGGGCAGGAACGGTGATTTGTTGCTCTTGGACTGACATCGCGGAAGCGCTGGGAGGAGTTCTTGTGGGCATGGAGAATGGAGAGCGGTGCTGAATTCTAGAGTCGGTGTATCTTGTGGGATATGCTGGACGCATTTGTGAAGACCGAACAGTGTTTAGGGTGGTGCTGCTGAACGCATTCTGGTGTACGTCACTTTACATTGAAGACTTGTTGATCTGACTTTTGCTGAGTGAATCGGTGAGAGCGCACAATCTGCAACACAAACCACCTACCCGTTTCGGTCTCTTAGCCTTAAAGTATATACCAAACAGCACCCACCCCGCCTGGAATGCTCTCATCCATCACCCAGCTGATTGATCAAACGCTAACATTGGGAACTCCTCAAAGTGTGGATTTGTGTTGGACTAGGCTACTGCTCTTGATATTGTACGAATTGGACTCTGCGGTGAGGTTTCCGCGAAACGACGTGTCTGATATCACACTGCAGCCATTTCATCTTTGTACACAGTCGTCCTGACGAGTTTGCAACATGCTACGGGTCTACTGTACCGGATCGCCCTACGAAGTATGCAAATGATTCCGATTGTCTATTCACGCTTGTTTCTCGAATGTCTTCCTCTCTATCAACCGTCGGAAAGATCCACGACCTCTTAAGTTTCATAGTGATACGTCTTTATTGTCACAGCGCACAGAGTCTTTTACAAATTCGATGCAACTCCTGCAGACACCACGGCGTTGCCAGATATTGTCCGCGCCGTACAACACATTTCCACACGTCTTCTCTCCATCCGTTTCAAACATCCGCAGCCGACCTTTCCACGAGGTGAGTGCGAGACGCTAAAACATACCGCCAACAATTAGATCGGACATACCCACGGCTCCGCCGCGTCCGCTCAGATAGCGTCCGGCCTCAAATTCTACGCCTCGCTCTTTGAGCAGAAGTGTAAGCTGAACTGGGAGAAAGTATGCGAGGTCGCGGTGCGGTTTCTGCCGCATTTGGAGGAGAAGTGGAGGGGTCATGTGGAGGAGATGAGAGGTAAGTTTTTGCAAGCTTCACGGGTACGGTTTCGGTGTCCCTTTGATCTTGTCGTAAGGCCTCTCTCTTTATTGTGGCGCTTTCTCGATTCCTTCTGAGACTCCTTGTGCTCTGGCGATGTCCAAGATCTGCCGTGCTACGAATCCGAAACACGGGTAGTTCGCTCGAGCTTTCCCCGTAGCAATGATTGCGGGTGGTGTTATCTGCGGACTGTTACCTGCAACTCACAAAATCTCCGGCGTGGCAGCTATGCGGGTGTCGCTGGCTGTACGATCTTGTTCCGCATAATAGTACTGACGGGTTTCGAGGCATCGCGGATGGCGCCGCAGTACCCTTCGAGTCAATCCTTGCGATGAACGTCCGCACTGAGATCGCTTACGGCATGTTCGATGACGGATGTACCGCCCTCTCCTGGTATACAAAGGAGAGTAGCTTCGTAGCTCAGAATTGGGACGTGAGTAGATCTCATCACTTTTCTGTTTCTATCTTAGAGCGCGAGTACAAGGAAGGAATACTGCCCAATCCCTTGGCAATCCAATAGAAAGAGGCTGCCAAACAAGGTTGCAATAGCTGACAGTGTTTTGGCTGTATAGTGGCAGCATGAGCAAAAAGCGAATCTCGTTGCTCTGCGCATCCACCAGCGCCCTAAACCCTCCATCCACATGATCACCGAAGCCGGTATAATCGGAAAGATCGGGATCAACTCATGCGGTACGTTTGTTGCCTAAGCACTGTCATACCAGCACCCCATGCATGCACATATTCTGGCATGTGCCATGTCGAATGAGAGAAACAAGATCCCTATAGTCTCGTCAGCTCTCCCCAATTCTTGCAGTTACCCTGACCTTCTTTTTGATCTAGGCGTGGGCGTTCTCTTGAACGCCATCTCATCACCAGGCTTGTCTTACACCTCCCTTCCCGTACACCTGGCCCTCCGTGCTGTCCTAGACTCCTCGTCCCGTCCTTCCGCCGTCCAGGAATTGAAGACCGCGAGAGTCGCCGCAGCATGCCACATCATGATCGCGGATGCGGAGACGGGAGGCACTGGGCTGGAGTGCAGCTGGAAGGACATTGCGGAGATAGAGATGGGATCACAAGGAACAGGAACAGAAACTGAGGGACAGAGCCAAGGAGGATTGAGAGGCGTGGTGGTGCACACCAATCACTTTATCCGCGAACACGCTACAGGCATTGCAGAGATGTTGGAGCTGCCGGATTCGATCGCCAGACTCGCGCGCATCACAGCGCTAATTTGCGAGAGGCTGGGAAAGGGCGAGCAGCCAAGTGCGCAGGCACTGGAGGAGATGCTGCAAGACGAGAGTGGGTATCCGACGAGTATCAATAGACATGAGACGGACAGCAGTACGGTGGCGACACTTTTCAGCGTTGTGATGGACTTGAAGGCGAGGAAAGCGGTTGTGAAGTTGGGGCGGCCGAGTGAGCCTGAGGAGGTATTGGTGTTGGATCCGGAGATGAGAGGGGATGAGAGGGGAGAGTGATGTAGAAGACTCTGGAGGGTGATAAAGGGTGATATGAACACAGTATCAGATGGACGCATCAAACCTTGTGTTTCAAGTAGAATTGAGCCTATTCGAAAGAGTTTGCAACAGGATCTTAAGATTGGATGGATCAGTCGTGTACATATGTACAATGCCGTTGCTCACCACCTCTTCGTCCAGGCCTGTGAGTTTCCCGGGACCAGACCAACAAGGAATCGCCAATCCGCGTCGTTCTTTCAGTGTTCGACAGCACGTACACCACACAGGCCTGTCCAGCTTCTAGTGTTTCGCCTTCTCCTTCTTCTCCTCCGCTTCCGCGTTCTGCATGAATTCTCTGTGCGAGTATCAGCATGTGTTCGTAAAACACAAACGGAGTCTTCCCGTGCCGCGAAGCGGTCGACGTTGATGTGGAACCCACTGTATGAACTTCTCCTCGTCCTTGCTCGTCGCATTGATCGGTGGTCCGCTTTGCTGGGACGCTTTGCTGCCGCCCATTGCGGCGAAGGCACCTAGGAAGGTCGTGCCAAGGGTGGCCATGGCGAGCTGTATAGCAATAAGAGTCAGCCATGTGCCCATCGACGAAGCAGTCTCCATAGTCGTCGTGCGCGGCTGCTCGAATCGGGCCGGAGTGGAGTGGATGCGCTCTGGGGGAAATGGGGAGCGCTCACGACGTGCGATCCAAACTTGCGGCCGGCAATCTCGTAATAGACAACCATTGTGAGGAGTTTTTGGGGGATTGGCGAGAGTGCGAGCTGTGATGTGGAGGAGTTGAAGCGGAATTGCTATCGGTCGTGAAGAGGTCGAGGTCGTTGTGTCGTCGGAAGCTGTTGCGGCTCTGCGCTCTAGGGCGAGAGCCACAGCTCACCAAGTCGACAGTAATAAAATTGGCACACTTCGCCGTGTACAAACACTTTCACATTGGCCACGGATTGTTCGCTACCATGAAATACTCGGCTCGATTAAACGACGGATAAATCGATTTATGGCATTGCTTTCACCATGAACTCAGACTTGGGTGCCCCGGGAAGCATTACAGTGATGTATCAATGAACTAATCTATACTCGTTGCTCCTTGGCATGCGTTTGTATTTTGGTCTCTTTACTCCGAGGTCTCTGGGTCGCATTGTGACGTCGGAGCTGTTTCCAAGGTCACTGTTCTCTAACAGGGACTGCCGCACAACGCTCTGTTAACAGAACCTGAAACCCAAAACGCAGACACGAACTACAGACCGCCATGGTGAAGAATGAGAATGGCGAGGACCTCAACGGTATACCACATGTCCGCAAGGAACCGCGTCCAGACTTCAGTAAACCTCTTCCGCCAACAAAACTACCAAAGGAGTTAGAGGAGACACTGAATAACGAGGAGAAGCTGTGGGAAGCGTTATATGATGGAACGTAAGTCTCTTCTGCATCTAGGCCCAGGACTGCAAGAGCGCATAGCGGTACCGAGCTCTTGTGCAAATTGAGGACGACGCCAGAGGTAGCCACAAAACACAGAGTCCCTGCCAACGCAATACCAAACGACGTACTCACTCTCTCATCCTCTGTTTCGAGTACAGTGATGCATGGATATAATACAAGGTTGACCATCTGCACAGCACCCGCGAATCGACGGACAGTAATGTCCGCTACGCGGCCTATGCCTCACGAGTCCGAACCATCCTCATCTCCGCCCAACGCTACGTAGCGTACACTTCCGACATTGGCGAGTCCTTCCGACCGGTCGCTCACCCATATCTTGTGAAAGGCGCGTACGCTGTTTCTTGGGCTTACCTAGCCGGCGACGTTGCCAACGAAGGATACAAAGCCTACCTGCGGAATCAGAGGACGTTACATCCTGAGTTGACAGAACATAAGACGGGCGTTACGTCCAGCGACAAGGGGATACTCGCGCGAGTGGAGGACAAGGCAAAGGAGCTGGGAGCGTCCATCTCAGCGGATAGCACAGGACCTGGCAAAGTCGTGCCGATCGAAGACTATCGGGCTGTGATGGCGCAGCGGGCCATTTTTCAGAGCGTAGCCAGTATGGGCTTGCCAGCATTTACAATCCACAGCATTGTGAAGTACGCCGGGAAAGCATTGAAGAACAACAAGAACATGAGAATCCGGACGTACGGGCCTATAGGTGGGAAACCTTGTACCCCGAGGTGTTGGAGAAGGCCGTGAAGACATATGCTGACAACGCCGGATGATAGGACTCGGCCTAGCAGCAGTGCCAGCCCTACCCTTCATGTTCGACAAGCCAGTGGAGCACGCCGTCGAGTGGATCTTCCACAAAGGGTTTGAAGCAGTCGGCGGACCGAGCGCTGTCGGTGACAGACCTATATCGGGCAATAAAGAGCTGAGACAAGCTGAGAGCAAAGCCGGAGCCGCGAAGGAGAAGGAGCTATGATGACCATGCGTTCACGGCAGTCGTCATTGAGGGAAAGAGTCAATCTAGAAGCTAGAGGCCTGGGAGAGGTGCAACATACCACCCGCTTGCAGGTGTCACCTTGGCGGCATTTCTGTCGTAAAGGCTTCTCTTCGTACTTCTGTAGAACAGAGTTTGTGTAGATACTTTGACAGCCTATTTCACGTGCTGTCTGTCTCCATTCTCACGTGCTCCTCGAACTAGCTTATCCCACTTGTGCAGCGAGTCAAATGCGCCATGAGTGAGGTCAGGTTGTGTACCTCAGGTTGTTTTAAGACTTGAGGAGACCACGTGACTTTGAGGCACGGCCATTTGCATTGCATCGACATCCGACTTCTTTGATCCAGCGGAACAGCGACAGCTTCGAGGCGCGTGCAGCACGAGACAGACAATGTCGAGAAGCGCTACGTCGCCAACCGCTAGACTGCTACGATCATCGCGTCTCTTCTCGTTACCACCGCCGCTGCCCCGACCCGGCCATGACTTGACGACTGCCTCTGGGGCCGTCAGGCACTCTGACACTGCGACCCTTCCCTACCCGACTATCCAGGCGATCGCGACCCCTCAATCTTCCCTTTCCCGGGGTGATTGGGGGTTGAAGAGACCTCTGCCGTTGCGATCGACCACCAACACTTCTACTCCTGCGCTACGAATCACTGTTCTCGATACGATAGAGCACATCACAGACTATCAATCGGCCGGAGATCATACACGCACCCTTCACAAATGGCAGGAACTGAATATGCCCATGTCAGTGCATGGCGTCCGAAAGCAGGTGTCGCGTGGCGGTCCTGGAAAGAGCGTTTTCGAGACGGATATCGACAACACAGACAAAGTGGAATCAAGCGATCCTAGAGCTCCAACGGCTGAGCGATGGAAGTACGAAGGCCCATGGCTGGGAGGCATGACGGAAGGCGAGTTCCGAGAATATGTGCAAAAAGGCATATCGCACCGCAAAACAGAATTTACGGCATATGTGAAACAACACATTCGCGAGAAGATCCTCTCCGATCGGAGGCGAGAGTACCGCACTGAAGGTCGCGATTGGAACGATGAGGTTGATGGAGTGGTCGAACTATCAGACCTCGATTTTGCGGACCACCTCAAGGTACTTCGTGGAGACACAAAGCTCAACTCGGAGCTCAGCAGACTGATACGCAACTTTTTCGATCTTCCCGCCATGCCTGCACAGGATTCCAAGTCCTTTGGAGAGATTTCAGTCTTGCAAACGCAGATAGAGAGTCTAATCGGGAACACGGATACCGGACCGCCTATGACGCATCCCTCAGCCGGATTGTCGTATCTACGCACCGCTTCATACCTGCAGAACCACCCTGTCCTTGGTCCTCAGAAGAAACAAACTCCGATCCAGGCCCGAGTGTTGCAGACCAGAAACTCAGCGTTGGGCAACAACAGGCAAGCGAAACTTGGTGTCGCCGGTGTAGTCGCCGAAGATCAAGCGCAGGCTGGCGGGTTCAGGGACGACGCTGCCGTCACGACTCTGGATCCCGAATTGGAAGGCGGGAACAAGCTATGGGTCCATCCATTGCGGGCCGCCATCAATGCAAGGGGTAGAATAAAACTCGAGGTCGAACGAGCGGGCAAGGAAGCAGTTGCCGTTCATTCGGGTGACTTGAGTACCATACCAACACCGATGGCCTTTTCGACCCCGCCACGAGGTGGGCAGCGAGTGAACGAGCCTTTGCCAGGAGCGGAGCCTCCCTATGCGAGGTATGGGTACGGACTCTCTCGCACGCCTTTGGGTCAGAGACCTGCCCCGCAACACAGGGCCCAGGGATTGGATAGCACGGCTGCGGATGAGATCACAAGACTGATGGAAGAAGGCATGCAGAGGAAGAGAGAGCGTGACGACGCTGATCAATAAAGTAGTCAGCAGGACGATGAGGCGTATAGTACTTATTCTCGAGAGTTCGTTGTACAATACCTTCACAGTCAAAAACTGTTAAGCTGTAGACGTAGACCATACACACCATGTCGCATCTCTGCGATGAAGGCACATCGGAGTTGGTCGAGGTCATGTTCAGACAGTGAACTGAATTCGTACGGCGGACGACTAGTGCCAGTTGTGCTGTTGCGCCAAGAGTGAGGCTGGCCGTCACTAACTTAAGCGAGCCGAAACCACACTCCATTTTCTACGAGACCTTGGACCTGAACTTCTGAGCGCCGAACGACACCCAACGACAAAGTCACCACCAAACCCCCTCGACACTCACCAACTCCATCCGCAATCATGGGTCGCGTTCGTACCAAGACTGTGAAGAAGTCCGCCAAGGTCATCATCGAGCGTTACTACCCCAAGCTTACCCTCGACTTCGAGACCAATAAGCGCATCTGCGATGAGATCGCTATTATTGCGTCGAAGCGTCTTCGCAACAAGGTCGGCATCAACTGCTTTCCTCTGGATACCAGGACCATACGCTGACGTTATATCACAGATCGCCGGTTACACTACCCACTTGTATGAGGCGCACCCTGCTCCAAGCCCGCAATGACCTCTTGACTAATGGCCGTGTCCACGCGTAGGATGAAGCGAATTCAGAGGGGCCCAGTCCGTGGTATCTCGTTCAAGCTGCAAGAGGAGGAGAGAGAAAGGAAGGATCAATACGTTCCAGAGGTGTCAGCGCTCGACTTCACCCAGAATTCGGAGAGTGGCCAGTTGGACGTCGATCAGGAGACAAAGGACCTTCTCAAGAGCATGGGCGTGAGTAGCTATCCGAAAGAGCGAGCCGAAGGGATTGTGCTGACACACTTCCAGTTCGACTCCATCCCTGTCAACGTTGTTGCTGTGCAGCAGCAGCAGATTGCAGAGCGTCCTCGCCGCTTCGGTGACAACAACCGTCCTCCGCGCGCTTAGAGATGTGGGATCTGCGAGACTGGGAGAAAGAGGCAGGGGCATGATGCCGGGCCGGGTTAGGTGATCTCGATTGAGCTAGGAGAATACAAAGTATACCCCAACAAGGTGTCCCGCGAGATGACGCTTGATTGCCAAGTCCTCCGTTCAGTGTCTGTGACGATGTGTGCTACTTACCCCTCACAGCTCTTAGTGCATACAACTTCCTGGATAGATGGTGTGATCTAGCCCTCATGCAGTAGTGGCAGGCTACTAATCTGCTGTCGTATAGAGCTGTCTACTGTCTGTAAAACTTTTTCGTGGTGGGTCTTGACGAAGCGATGTACGTCTTTTGTGGCGAGATGTTGCACTTGTTACGCAAGCACATGATAGTTGGTTCTGAGAAATAACTGTCTCTAAGCAAACATCATATTTACGAACCTTGCTGTAGAGAGTGATTTTGAACGCCCCTGCTCGCATTTTCTGGAAGTGAAGTCGGAGTAATAGCCCATTTCCCTTGACCGCAACTTGTCTTTCCCTACAATTCTCCACCTCATCACCCAATCGAGATCTACACTTCTCCATCTTTGTCTCACGCACAAATAACAGCTCTCAGCCTTACAAGCCGCATTTGAACGAGCTGTGCGAGCACTAGCTTTCGACACACACCCTCCTTCGTCGTTCGACTGCAATTCGTCTTCCACTACGACGTTCGTGTCGCTTCACACGCGAAGTCTGCATTGGTCCATACTATTCCTCCGCACAATCGACGGTTGTTGATTCTATGGACATCTTCGAACGAGCTTTCTGTATGTTTGAATCTTCACGAGCCCTACCTGCAAGCGGGATGAGGGCTCCATTTGGGAACCCCTGTGGGAAGTCTAGGAACAGGGAGGTTGAATGCTCATCTGCGGGCGTGGTAAGTGCATCATCCAAGACCAAGTCGACCTCAAAGCTCATGCACTTGGAGGACGAGGTCTTGTCTACAGACACGATGATGCCAGTGACCAAGAAACCCCAAGCGAAGTACGAACAACTCAGGGATATCTTCCAAGCTCTAGCACACAAGTAGGCCAATCTTCTATACGTTCGTTTGCAACAAAACCTGCACGAGTTCGCATACTGAAGAACGCCGTCTTTGCATAGAACAACAGCAGTCGAAAAAGACTCGCGCTTCAGATTCATGGACCTTCAGCCTGAGATCCGACTGATGATCTACGAATTCCTTCTCGTGGCCGAGGAATCTCTGATCTGCATGTGGGCGACGTGCAAGCATGGGCACAGCCACGGCGCGCCAGACAGCAAAGCTCCCCTCAAGAGGTTGCTGTGCACGCGTTTTCGAGGCCTCTCGAAGCACGCATACGACCACACCCGCGACCTTCAAGCTCCCGACCAGCTGAAACAGAGCTGGAAGGTCTTCTTCGCCAGACACCACTTCCACCGCCACGGCTCCTTCACCAAACTCGACTGCGGCATCCTGCGCGTCAGCAAATCCGTCTACAACGAGGCAGCTCGCATCCTGTACGCGCAAAACACCTTCCGCTTCAGCACCGCTCAGGCACCACTCCTCGTGCTCCACGCGCCCCAGCTCGCACGCAAGCTGCAGCGCATCCGGCTCGAGGACACGCGGGCGATGCCCAAGTCGCCGCGCGCGTTCTACTTCCTGACCGCGCTGCTCGTCGTCGCGAAGCCGCGCGTCCTGGAGCTCGGCGGCGGCGCGTACATCAACATGTGCCAGTTCGCCGACTTCGACGACA